>SNQJ01S0067101.1:0-18821 GCA_010110895.2 Picea sitchensis | reverse complement strand
TTTGGGTTCTGTTTTCATATTTTTTTGAAGTGTGGGTGCAATATGCTGAAAACAAGGTTTTTTTTTTTTTAATTTGTTGGGTATGTTGCCTTCAGCAGATAGCATTGTGGATAGTGTAGAATTAGGTGTGTTTTTATAGGATGCTGACCTGAACTCTGAGCAGGGTGGAAGATGGGGATCTGGAATCTGTGAGTTTATGCTTTTCATCGAGGATCTACGGTCATCCCAATTAGAATCATACACTGGATAAAGTAGAGGAGAAAGTAAGGGGGAGAGAGAGACCTTTGGGTCTTTGTTTTCACATTTTCAATGATTATAATTCATTTGGACATTTTGTCTGTGTGGGTTCCCCAGCCGGGTTTGTTGAAACTAAATTTCAGTTTTTACAGGTGTATCTGTTGTTATCAGTTAACATTTCAATTTAATTATATACAACTGTTGAATCTTAATATTGGTGCAACAAAACGCTGTGTTACCAGCAACCTCACCAGGGGACCCATTTCTCGTTCTGCTGTCCTTGTAACTCTAAACTGAATTTTAGTTTAAACAGGTTTATTTCCTGTAATCAGTTGAAAAATTCAATTTAATTACTTCCAACTGTTGATTCTCAATATCGGTGCAGCAAAATGCTATGACTGTTACCAGAAGCCTGTCCAGGAGATCCATTTCTTGTTCTGCTCTGCCTCTATTACCATGCTGACACCACATTTGTACACGACAACCCATTTCTCATCACCCAAAATCCTCTAGCCCTGTTTCTTCATCTGTGTGCCCGATTCTCGTTGTGTTTGTTGTTAATAGTTTTTGGTAATGTAGGCAAAACGTAGTGTTACTGAAATTTGTTTTGACATATCGACTAGGGAACCCACTGTTCATGATTATGCTAACCTCTTGTTTTTGGGTACATTCATGTGAGATTTATGTTTTTCTCTTTTTCCTTGTAATCTTGTCTGACTTTTACTTTAAGTAATGCAGTCAGTTATTACATGACACATGCTTTGATCACTTGGGAGGAATTCTTTTCTACATGCAAGAGAGTTTGTGAGAAAGTAGTTGGTACATCTTTCCCATCTGCATTCAGCCAATTATTGTGTATTCGGAGGTCATGGAGGGAGAAAGTAATTCAGGTTTGTTTGTAAATGACAGTTCCTTCTTAGAAAGGTTTAAGCAACTCCAACAGCAACAACAGAAAGAACAAGCTTCTACACAAGGCCTTACAGTGGGTGTTTCGTCGGAATCTGTCAACAGCTCCAAGACTAGCTTGACTGTTAAAAAGGTTACTCGTTTCAAACCATCAGTTAAGCCTGCACCTTCTCCTGCAAATGGGAAGTTTTCTTTCAGTTTGAAACAGAAGTCAAAACTTTCAGCTCCCCCTGTAAAGCTGGGTGGTGATGAAGATGATGAAGATGAAAGTGAAGATGGAAAATGGGGCTTGGACAGGCAGTCAAAGAGATTGAAGTTGGAGGCATCAAATGCCTCCGAGGATTAACAAGATGCTCCCCAGAATGGTAACTAATTGCCTTCTCATTCCTTTTCTTCTCAATTTCTTAAGAATACTATTAAGATGCATACCTAATTGCCTTATCATTCCTTTTCTGTTCAATTTCTTACGAATACTGTTAAGATGCATCCCTAATTTCCTTCTCATTCCTTTTCTGTTCAATTTCTTAAGAATACTGTTAGATGCATACCACTTTGTTGCTGCACCTGTTACTTTAGAAGAATCACAATATCAAAATTATCTTGGGTGTTTTATCAGATAAAAGTGAGCAAATAGTACTTCAGTCCTTATGTCTTGTAGCATAAATTCTTTATGGTAGAAACAAAAGAACAACGTTACACTGCTGACTGTATGCAAACATAAATTGATCTCACAATAAACATCAATGCTAAGGGAATTCTAAAAGGATCAACTTTCTCTTGGGAAGATGGCTACCTTAAAGCTATTGATAGAGTGGTATGATTAGACAATTTTTTCATGAGAGGATACGGATTTTTGTTTCATCTTTGTCTGAAGGTAGAGAAATCAGGGTGTTTCACGAGAGGGTACAGATTTTTGTTTCATGTTTGTCTGAAGGTAGAGAAGTCGGGTTGTTTTATTCCATCTGTTATTTTATTTGTTTAGTTGGATGTGGAATTACAAAACTATAAAAATGATTCTACAAGCCTACACCATGAACTTACCTCTTACCCATATCCGAAAGATCCTTTTAGATGAAAAGAGATCCTTTTTTAAAGTTAGCGTGTATATTTTTGCAGCTGAAGTCCTGACATTTTTTCTGGATTCTAAGACACTTTTTTCTGATAATTAATGCTTCTGGCAATTGATCAGAGCTGTTAATTGCTTGATTCTGTCAAATCACTCAAATAGACAATTAAACTTAAGAAGAAATGACTTTAATTTCAGATCAGTTAGGGGTAACTATTTTAAAAAAGCAGAAGGGAACATATCTCATCCAATTTGGCATCAGTTGGATAATTCTAATTATGAATGCACCAATATAAGTGAGGTGCATTCTACAGCCCAGAGTGAAGGAGATGTGTGATGTCCATGCCTAACACTGATGTGATATTTTGCATAAGTCGACACACTATAATATTAAAAAATTAACACCGCGGTATAGATGATAAGATAATTTTATTAATGTCCAAAAAATGACCACTTAAATGGGTCAATGAGACTGCTGAGTACACATGTATTGATACAGAGTGGGAGTGCAGAAATGAATCCTAAATAAAGCAAGAAGCAGAAATTAAGAGATACAATAAGGTACTTCCCTAATCTAAGATCTAAACAGGCTCTGATAGCTAAAACCAGATTTGGGAGATGGACCCCGAATCTGGAATACAAAGAGTGAGAGAAAATCAGACTTTGCTAGTAACCACTTTCCTAACATCTGAGTCTGAATGGAGGAAGTTCCGGATAGAACGCTGTCTAGAAGAGGAACTAGAAGATAATCTAGACTGTACATTGTGATGCTGTCAGGATGATGTTGCCCACCGTGGAAGCCTGGGAGGCCTCTCCTGACTGCTAGTATGGGGTCTATGATGGCCATGTCGTTGGGGTCATTGAGAAGTGGTGATAATCCCCCGAGCTTGCACTGATCTAGGGCCTGGGAGCGTACTACAAATGATCTGTCTCTTGGTACCCCTGGTAGATGGGAGCACTGAGAAGGAGGTAATTCTCTGGCAGGACGCTGGTCTATAAGGGGTGACCCGAGAGCATGGGAGTGGAGCCTGAGGGCCTCCATCATGTAAAGAGCCAAGCAGCACTGGTCGGGAATGAGATGAGATTGTGTAACATCTGTGTTTTTATATCAAAATATAAAATAAAGTAAAATCTGCAATGGAAAAAGATTAAGAAAAAAACACCAAACATTAATTAATATAAACACACATACCCAGAAATGTGGCATTTCTAAGCCAAGATATATCAGTTCTGGCAGTAGCATGTGAGTCTCTGGGATAGATTACTTGAAATGAATGTGCATATAGGCACATTCTGAAATGTGTTGGTGCATTTTTTATGTTTTTGCTCTGGAACATAGTCCAAAGATATGGCTATTTTCAAGAAAAATCTTAAAATGAACAGTTGTTGGTAAACCGTTGATTTTTAAAAAATGTGAGTGAATTTCCCGTGTCTAGCAAGCATTCTAACTTTTTATTACCTCTAAATCCATGTTGGCCCTACAATTTTAGGTAGTTCCACAACCTTGTTAGTCTCGGTGAAGGTCAATAGGATCCATTACCTTACAATATAGAAGTCATTCTAACTTTTTCTTACCTCTGAATCCATGCCAGCCCTGCATTTCTAGGTAGTTCCACAACCTTGTTAGGCTCGGTGAAAGTCAACAGGACCATTTCCTGAAAAGATAGACGTGTGTAACATCAAAATTGAATCTGAACCCTTATCTTGATCCACGAATCCTGACATAAATTGCATTTGGATTCTGGTCTTCATATTATATAAAAAAGTTGAAAACACGTGTATAAGGTGTCATAACGTCTCATAAAATCATTTCTTATCTCAACTTCATCTTTATTCCCTTTGTGTCACCAGGTCTCATAAACTCATATCTTATCCCAACTTCATCTTTATTCCCTTTGTGTCATAAGGTCTCATAAACTTATTTCTTATCTCAACTTCATCTTTATTCCCTTTACTCCTATTTTTATAACACGTACTGTATTTTTTCAAACTCCATACCGTTGCCTTCTTTTTAGGTTTTCAAATCTTGTGACTATGCTCCAGAATACTATCTCCTAAAACATTATAGGATCCACTAAAATTGGAGAGCTTGAAAAAAAGGATTCTAGAAATGGTACAGTTTCAAATGGATGGGAGGCACTGACAATTATAAACAATACTTTCGGAAAAAAACACTACTATTTCCAATCATTGTATTGTGGCAGGCTAGGCAGCAGCCAAATACTTAATAAAGTTTATTCCATCAAAGTATCTCCAAGGATTTTCAGCTTTACAAAATTTTAAAGTATTTGGTCGAAAGAAACAAATGGCTTATGCATGCAAATTGTATATTAGCAAAAATGGCCAATGTATGGAAACTGTATATTAGCAGAAATGAAAGTTAATATGCATTTAACCTTAAGTTTCAGTACAGTATAATACTTTCTTCCAAGGGAAAATCATTTCAATAACGAAGCAGAAGTTCTTGTGGCATTCAAAATCCTAGGGAGACCTCCCTAAATATTCTCATTCTTGGAGCACATATCTTCCTCCTAGCACTTAGAAACAATTCTCACTCTTCCTCGTCTCACATCAACATGACCCTCTAGAGAACAACCCTCATTCTTTAAAAATTCAAGTAAAAATTTTTCATGTCAAGTTTTATAGAGAAGTAGATGTAATGGCCAATCTAGGGGTGACCCTGGGAGAAGGCATGATTATCCTTTGAAAAACCAGGGAAATCCCATGATTATTGCACTTCTTGCAAATGACAGTCCTTCAAAAATTCATCAAAGTAAACATTTTTCAATTCAAGCCTCATCCAAATAGGGAGGCAAAGATGTCATGGCCAATCTATGGGTGATCCTAGGAGAAGGCACGATGATTCTTTAGAAATATGAAGGATTATAAACGATCACCAAGCACATCCCATGGTTATTGCACTTGTTGCAAATGGAACTCCTAAATTGGTAAGATGTGTTATGAGATGGGATTGGTATATGGAGGATCCCCATCACCCTCCATGAACCTTAATGTTGCATGCATACTCCTTGTTGTCGAAGGTTTCCACCTTCCTCCCTCCCCCATGTGACTCCCACCTCCTTGACACCATCCCCCACAACCCCTTCCTCATTTCGTGTAGAACCTTGTCTATCCTCCCTCATGACTCAACCTTCTCCCTCCTTTGTGTTTCTACAAAGCCCTTCCCCTCCAGACACTTGTCTATCACCCAAAATATTTTCAACCCAATCCCTCTCCCCTCCCACCCACTCTCTCTCCCCTCCCACCCACTCTCTACTCCAATGACCATGGGTAGGTGTTAGTGCTATTGTTGTGCATCGACAAGGGAGGTGTGGGTCCTAAATGGAACCTTGGCTCCATTAACTGTGATTTGATCATAGTTTTAAAAATCGGAACCGACATCGGAACTGGTCGAGGGTCCAACCTGAACCAAAACCGGAACTGGTAATGAACATCTCATCACCATCCATCACCATCAAGGACATCTCTGTGACTACAGGCTCTGAAGTTGCACTAGCTGTAGTAGTATGAGTACGGCCACGACGAGGCACACGAGGTATACGATTATGCCTGCTTGCAGTTCCACTAGGGCCTGCCATGTCTGACTCTGGAATCAAACCATGGGGCCCTAATAGTGGATTTGCACCCATCTAAACATGCCCTACCCCATCCACCTCCAAATCATAGTCAACATCAAACTCTGGTGGGTGAGTCTCCACTACCCAATCTAAAGTTGGATCAACATAATCCAACACAATGGGATCTGAATCAGGGCTTTTGTTCAACAATTGGTTGCACCTTAGCCGAAGGTTGTACTTCACGAGGACTATATCATTTAACCGTTTTTGTTCTAAACAATTTCTCTTCTTTGTGTGAATCCTCTCAAAGACAAACCAATTTCGCTTACACTCGGAAGCATTGCAAGTTTGACTCAACACTCTAATTTTCAAACTTTTGCAATTGAGGACATTGGCTGGAAAATGACTCCCACCAATTTGCTGCAAAAAACATAGTTAGTCGAGTTAGTTCCTTGAAATAATAAATTATAAAGTATATAAAATTTAAACACTTGAACAAACTTTGGAATTGTTACCTATCTCATCCACATCCCTTGCAATATTTGTTAGGTTCTTGCAGAAGGTACCTGTGGCTCTAGTGAAAGAAGTGATCTATCGGTGTATCTCCAACTGCTCACTCTCAGAAGGGACCATGCGCTCAAGGCACTCATACAAGCCATCTCTAACCTCCCCAGTGAAATCTTCTCCAAGTTGCACTCTATAATGATACCTTGGGTTCAGGAAATACCCAGCTGCATGTATAGGGCGATGGAGTTGATTGTTCCATCTACGATCAATGATCTCCCAAATAGCCCCATACTTGGTCACTCTATCCTTGTATGCTGCCCTTATTTTCTCCTTTGCCTGATCCATAGCCTAATAAATGTAACCCATGGCCAATTTTTCCCCATCCACTAGCTGCAACACCTTAACAATTGGTTGTAGATGTACTTTGTGATGCTTTTGGCATGCTCTATAGTGTTTTTGATCCATTATTTTTTGCCAATGTCCTCAAGTATGAGGTTATGCAATGTCCAGCACATGAGGTCCAAAATATGGTTTTTTGTTTCTCCTCTAACATCTTCCTAGCAAGAACATAGTTAGAGGCATTATTTTTGATGACTTGAACAACATTGGCCACCCACCTCCATAACAATCTCATCTAAGAGCTCAAACAACAAGTTTGCATCTTTGACCCTCTTAGATGCATCAACTGATCTAAAAAACATGGTTCCTTGTGGGCAAGGGACAAGGAAATTTGTGAGAGTACAGTTCCTTCCATCACTCCATCCATCTGACATGATGGTACATCCTGTTTTGGACCATGATTCTTTGAATTCTGTCAAGTATTTATCAATGGGTGCAACCTCTTTGTGCAAAAGAGATCCCTCAAATCATGCATACTAGGGCCTTTCAAGCCCCTACCACAATCAATAATGGCATCCCACATAGGTTGGTAATATGGTGAGCGGGCAACATTGAAGGGGATATCAACATGATACCACCATCTAGCTATGTACTCATAAGAAATATCTCTATATTGTTTCTTCCAATGGTCATCTAAGGTGGGTAGAAATTGAGTGGGTTGAATTTGAGAAACATTGGTATTGTTAGAGCCAGAAGTGGGGGGAGGTGTGAAATACCTTTGGATGATATTCCTCTTTTTACTTTTAGGCGGATGCATGATATTTTCACTTTCAATGGGACGAGGAACATAATGAAAGGGGTCTCTATTTCTAACACCGGTAGAATGAATAAATGGAGAGTCCTCAATCAAAAGTGGGGTTGGTTGCCCTCATTTGTGCTACAACCCTATTCCTCCTTATTTCAGCCTGTATAACTTTTTCCCTAGCCTTTTCAAATTTCTTCTTGGTAGTCATTAAGTACATTTTTCATCTCTTCTCTAATAGGCCCAATAACATCCAATGGTGCTTCACATGATTTAACTTGGCCTCTAACACCAACAACGAACTTCCTCATTTACTGGGTTTCCCCAACAAAGCTTCCTACCTCATGCACACTCCTTTGTGTAGGCCATATATTCCTTGCCCTAAGTCCTCACAATCTTAATTGAGGGAAACCCCCTTCAGTCGGAGGAAAGTTGGCTTGAAGTGAAAGAGGGTTGGTGAGGTGACATGGGCCTTCCCTCTAAGTTACACATGATTGCACTTGAGCTTTCGGACTTTAGCTCAACAATTGTGAGTTCGTGTGATAAAACACCCGAGACATATCCCAATGATCGGACTTTAGCTCAACAATTGTGAGTTCGTGTGATAACACACCCGAGACATATCCCAGTGATCCTAAACCTCATTAGACAAGTCCCCCTTTACCATTGGAAGTTAGTCCTCCTCCTCAACCAACCTTGCCTAAGACTGATGATATAGATTTAAATATTGATATGGCTAGTATCTTAGCAAAGGTTAATGTACGTGTCCCTCTCAGTATTGATATTGTATTTTTTTTAAATACCTACAACATAGTCGCTATTGCGACGTCTTGGAGTGTCGCTCCCATAGAAACCACGTCGGAACTGATACCTCTTAACGTCGCTCTTGCCACTTCCAAGACGTCTCTCTTGTCACCTCCAAGACGTCGGTCTTGCCACCTCCAAGAGTGTCGCCCCCATAGCAACCACGTTGGAGCTGATACCTCTTAACGTCATTCTTGCCACCTCTAAGACGTCGCTCTTGCCACCTCCAGGACGTCGGTCTTGCCACCTCCAAGGCGTCGCTCTTGCCACCTGCAAGACGTCACTCTTGCCACGTCCAAGACGTCACACTTGCTACGTCCACGACGTCGCTCTTACCACCTCCAAGACGTTGCAATAAATATGAAATCTATGTCGTCGGAAAAGTGATGTCACATGAAACGACGTTTGAGGGGGTCCGCTTTTTGTTGTTCTTCCGACAATATAAAGTGGCAATTGCGTCGAATGCGCCATCGGAATTTGACCCAAATGTACTAGTGAAAGTGCAGCACCAGCCCAAGTCAAGCCTTTGGAGGCTCGTTAGGTTCCCAAACGTTTCTGGGAGCGTCTTCAAAGTGTAGAAATAGCTCAACTCAATACTTTAGAGGCCTATCAGGTTCCCAAGTCTGGGAGCGTTTTCAAAGTGCTGCAAGAACTCAACTGAAGACGTTGGAGGCCTATCAGGTTCCCAATCGAGTCTGGGAGCTTCTGCAGAATGCTGCAATGCCACAAGTTAGGACTTTTAAGGCTCGTCAAGTTCCCAATCGTGTTTGGGAGCGTCTGTAGAACCTCGTCGGAGGCTGGTTAGGTTCCCAACCATGTCTGGAGGCCGGTCAGGTTCCCAACCGTGTCTGGGAGCGTTTGTAGCTTGGAGTGGGACAAGTCAAGATTTTGGAGGCCGATCAGGGTCCCAAACGAGCCTGGGAGCGTCTCCAGACTTCTGATCTCCTGTAAGTCAAGACTTTGGAGGCCTGTCAAGTTCCCAATTGAATCTGAGAGAAACATCATGTTTACACAACCACTTAACCCAGAGCAACATCATGTTTACACAATCACAATCATCTCAGAGCAACATTAGTCTCTAATGTGGTCGTGCATGCATATACAATTTTCTTCGTTGATTTCCACTAGGTATTTGTTTTGGAGGTTCCCAAGACCCTACTCTCCTTCCCAACCGGATCCGTCACATATTCTTATGACAGTATCCATGTCTTCTCCTATAAAGAAACAGACAATTTCTAAGAATATGTTCTTCTCCTCTTCATCTAGACCCTCATTGCTAATTTTAATCCTGCTTTGTATTTTGGAGATTTTACGCAATTGGGCTTTCCAAGAGGTCAAATCATTTATTCCGCGCAAATTAGCTTCGAACACTCTGAGAGATAATGACAATACATGGCAGCCATGTAAAAACTTTTGAACCACTTCGTCAAATCCTACAACATGATGAGACTGACCGAAGGCATGCGAGCAAAATAACTCTTGAGAGTGTTGTGGATTGAGGCCTTTCAACGGGTAACTAGATGACTCTGCGATGTCTGAGTTTATAAGAACACGCTTATCGCGAGATGCAACTAAAATCAAGCTGCTAGAATCAAGAACATAGTGTGATCCACATCTAAATGTAATGCTTCCAACTGCTTAGTGTGATCCACATCATCCACAATTACGAGAGCATGAGTAGATTGGAGATTTCTTCTGAGCTTCACTTTACCTTCATCATGGCTGTGTATTTGTCCATCCCATTGAGCCAGGGCCTTCATAAGTGTACTTTGCATGAAATTCAATTTAGATTCTCTGACATCAAATAAAAAACATCGCTTGTAATTTTTTCTATGATGGTTGAAGAATTCTTTTGCTAGGGTGGTTTTGCCAACCCCACCAAGTCCCACTATTCCTACAACTCTAGCCTTTCCACTTTCCTGCTGCAGTGACACTATGGCTTCAAAATATTTTAATTTTTCTGCCAAGCCTTTTGGATAATCGGACACATGCAGTGTCCTTTTGACATTTTTCAACACTCCTTCCACAACGTCTTCGAAAAGTTGCTTTGGTGTGACCACCTCAAGGCACTTCAAGACGCCTATCTTCACACTACAATGAAAGAAACCAAACATGAACAACGGTTGAGCAACGCAGATTCACTTTCATCTACAAGGGCAGAACCAAATATCTCAAAAAACATATTACAAGCGACTGAGTAAACTGCCGGAGGGGAAGAAGAATTTATATGTAATGTAAATTTTGCTTGATCCTTTTAACTAGCCCTAATTAGAAACAAATAAAGCTGTGTATAACCATGGTTGATCTGCTTCCATTCCAAGTTTCAATCTCATTTAACTCGCAAATATGTCTACATAAAGTGCCATCTATCTATCAATCCAACAAATTAAATGCTAAGATTTGGAGGGAGGGGTGGTGTTCTCACCCGTTATACATCTCTAGGTCATACGTCTTTAGGTCAAAACGTTTTATATCTGCAACTTCAGAGAGAGCATGCCTACCTTTTTCAGTTGCGCTAGAGTCATGTCGCTGTTGACCATCAAATGTTCTTTTCTTTTCGAGCATGCAGAGGGTTCGAGCGTAGACTCCATTTTTGCTCTGCGTCCATCGAAGCTCTGCAGGCTCGACACCGTAGAAGATCGGGATAATGGTGGAATTCCACTTCGACATAGTCTCCAACATCAATACCAGCTCGTCTAAACACCATTTTGAATCCGCATAACCATGCGAAAAAATTGTTATATGTACATAGGCTGTTCTAATGACGCTGTCAATTTGAGGATTTATGTACTCTCCCTCTTGGAATTCCCTATAGAATTAAAAACATTATTTTTTATATAATAAAAAAACCTTATATGTCATCGTCTTATTGGAGAATAAATTTCTGAGCATCGACGTTGTTTTTTAATGTTTTTATTATTTCTATTTGTATTGAAATGTTTACATATCGAAGGTTTAGAGAATTGACACTCTTTTTGAGGTACTTGAATAGGCCTGACAACTTAAATGTTTACATATTGCGAGGTCCTTAAAGAGGCCTAACAACTTAAATGTTTGCATACCGCTAGGCCCTTAAACAACCTGACAACGTTGAATGCTTACCTAAATAGGCTTCTCATAGTACATTTTTCCTCGAATTTTTCCATACAATGTTGTAGTGAATTTGGACAATATTGTTGTCCACTACTAGTTGCATAGACATCGTATGTTTCATACTTTTTATATGCTTGGAATGCAATTTGGTCATCGTTGAAGATACATATATTGTTTACTGATTCGGTGGGTGTTTCTTGTTCGTTGGTTCGTCGATTGTTACTTCTTGTTGTTTGGTTCAACTTTGCAAAGTTGAGGACCTGCACCTGCGGTTGGACCTGTTGGTGCTTGTTGCTTGCTTTTGTTTGCAGGGTTGGGGTCCTGCATCCGTAGTTGGAGCTGTGTTTTTGACTTTGCGGGGTCCAAGTCCTGCACCCACAATTCGACCTGCGCTTCTGTCGTTCATCGTTGCAGAGTAAGTTTCGATGCCATAATTTCATTTGTATTCATTCTTTGTTGCTTACTGTTTGCAGTTTGCAAGTGATAATGTTTAATTATTTCTACTCGCATGGTCGTCATATGTTTCGGGTTTCTTCTATGCTTTGGATGCAATTTGGTAATCATCGAAGATACATATGTTGTTTACTGCTTCAATGGTTGTTGCTTGTTCGCTGGTTCGTTGGTTCATCGGTTGGTGCTTATTGTTGTTTGGTTCAAGTTTGTGAGTTTGAGGACCTGCAGCTGTAGTTGGGCTTGTTCATGCTTGCTCGCTGGTTTGTTTCTTGTTGTTTTATTTTGTTTGCTTGGGCTTTGCAAGGTTGGGGTCCTGCGCCGACAGTTGGAGCTGTTTTTTTTCACTTTGCGGTTTTCAGGTCCTGCACCTGCAAGTGGACTTGTGGTTCTATCGTTCATCATTAACGAGTAAGTTTCAATAGTATGCTTTCATTCGTGTTTGTTGTTTACTATTCGTTGTTTGCATTTTTGCAAGTAAGAATGTTTAAGTATTATTCATTGTTCTTGTCCTGCAGACTTTGCGTAGAGGTTGGCATATCTTTTTTTCCTGCTCTTCAATTTTCCTCCAATTTTTTCTCGGGACTCTGCACCATGTCCATGCCAATGACGTGTGCACAACTTTGACTGTTATTTTTTCTAGCATTGCATATTCTGGTCCTTTGCAGTGTGTGGCGAAGTTGTGATCTAATGCCTATCCCGTACGGGAATCTAACTCGTGCCTTTCGAATGAAAAATAGGATGTCAAGCTTGTTGCCTTTGCAAAATGTTCTTGAAGAAGAAAACTGCATGTAGGTGTAGAATGGCTAGGTATGATACAACCGTGCCTAGGCTGCAACTAAATTGCACAAAATTGACATATCTTTCCATCTTGCTCTTAATTTTTGCTCCAATTTTTTCTCCTAACTGTGAACCATACCTACATTCCTTTGCAAAATGTTCTTTTAGAGGAAAAATATATTGAGATGGTGCTAGAAAGAGTGATGTTCTGTGAATTTCAAATTGCAATATTCAGTTTCTATGCTGCTTTGCGTGCAACATTGCTAACATAATGAATGTGTTCTCAAATGCATCAAACCATTTACATTTGGACGAAACCATTATCATTAAATGATACTTCATAACCTTCTTCCTCACGGTCCCCCTTCTGCGCCACGATCTGCGAGTGTTGCCTGGGCTCGAACCATTGATCTCTCTGCGACTACCCACCACCAATTTCACACATAAGGCCACCAGAAATACCACCGCACATCTTTTATAAACTTCAGAACATCATGCAGTTTGAAGAGGGGACCTAAAATGGCGTTGGTAAGGTATGTAACGAGGGAGCAAGGGCTTTGAGATCTAGGGCGTAGCGCAACACAAACATACAGGAATAGGCACCAGAAACAAAGGGCAAACAAGGATGAAGAGGCCGTCGCTTAGAGTCAGTGAAGGATAGGATACGTGGAGGGAGATGAATGGTCAATCGCTGAATGGCCAATTGCTGAACAGATGGCCAATTTTTATTGGCATTCGATAGACAATGAAGGCCCTCAAAGGAATCTCCCCTTAAAAAACGCCTTCGACATAATTAAGAAAATTCTAAATCTAAGGAGTAAACATACTTACAAGGGGTGAAGATTTATGCAATGGTATATCCTTGCATGTATAACTTGATTTTATTTTCTCACAACTCACTTTAATTTTGAAGGAGCTAATGATATCACATCCAAACAAAGAGATTTAATTACATATTATAGGAAATTGAAAATACAGATATATCCATCAATGATTCACTGATTAAAAGAGGAAAATTATCATGCAATGTATAGCACCTATAATCCACATCTTTAAATATACTAGTAGCCTTATATCTATATATGAGATGAATGAACAACTCAACCTGCGATGAAAAATAGAAAAATATTCTAAGTATGGTACAAAATGAGGATGGTGGAAGATTGAAGTGCATTTTGATGATCACGAAAGGGAGGTAAGTCCACAAAATACTTCAAAAATACTCTTAAGTATTGGTGCATTATGGTTATGGTGGAACACAATGGTGCATTTTGGGGGAAGCGTAAGTTATAAAAAGACTCATGAACCTGCCATAAAGTGGAAAAAATTAGAAGTGTAGGAACTAGATATACAAAAGAGAGATTTAATGACTTAACATATTTTAGGATCAACAGGCCTTCCCCTTGGTAGGAGCCTGGACCGTTTGGAAAACCGACGATGACATATTTGTAAGAATAGGAATTGATCCATGGATGGGGGTCGATAATGATTATCGATTGTGAGAATATCTAATCAAATATCTCCACTCGAAAAACATTTTCACTCTATCATATACTCATGCTCAGGTACCTCAACTCTAGGGGAGGTTAGGTTGGTGATCCTCCCTATCGTTGGGACTGGTCGATGATGAAGCATCAAAATGGGATCATTATGTGAGACTCTTGGTCTCAAACTATATTATTTTGCAAGATGAAGAGCCAAACAAGCTCTACTTGTCCAAGAACCCCAAGTCGGGGGAGTTTACGGCCAAACTAGGATACAAAACTTGGATCGAATCTCTTTTTACGAAAGAAAAAAAATGGTGGTGGCGGCCTGTTTGGAAACTCCATGCACCTTTGAAAAACAAAACTATACTATGGTTAACTCTGTCTAATAAAATTATAACTTGGGAAGTTCGTTGCAATCGTGGCTGGGTAGGCCCTAGTCAGTGTGTATTATGCAAATCTCATGATGAAAATGCATCTCACTTATTTATTGTCTATGTGTATGCAGAGAAGGTAGTAGGATTCGTTTCAAATGAACTAAAGCCTTCTTCCCTGTGGAAGAAATCCAACCCGAAAAACTGCTTAAGGGACTGATTACTCAACATAGCAATCAAAAAATTTGAAGGTATGCCTAATTACTGCCAGTAACCAACTAGTTGCTGATTTTTCCAATAAAAAAATAATAATAATAAAATAACTTATATTTATGTAAAAAAATCAAATAATTTTTAAATAAAAATAACTTTCCTATTATATAAAAGAATTCAAAAATTCATATTAATAAGTTAAATGAGATGCTCTCTAACATACACATGAAAAAGAGAGTGGACACCAAATATTATCGCCCATCACTTGTGAGTTGGAAACCATACAATGCATTAAAAAACTAGTATTGTTGCGAATATTTGAATATGAATATTTATGTATGCAAAATCAAATCAGATTTGCAAGTTTGATGTATGTATTATTAACGGTTCTCTCCCAAGGTGCGTATCAATTAATTTCTCATAATGTTAAACTACACATACCATTTTGATGATGAATATTTGCACCATAATGTGAAATATTAAAAAGATAAAACATTAAGTAGAGTCGAGATCATTCTGGCGCAACAATTGATTTTGGAGGCTTGTGAGCTTGCCAACCAAGTCTGGAAGCGTATGTAGAGTGGAGAACCTACATCAAGATTTTGGAGGCCCATCAGGTCCCCAACCGAGTCCAGGAGCGTCCGGAGAGAGGGGCAAAAGGTGAGGTGGAGACTTACTCTTGGAAAGTTTCTAACATATTCTGGAAGAGTCTGCAGGGCAGAGAACCAAGCCACGTGAAGACTTTGATAGCCCGCCAGCTTTCCAACCGTCTGAGAGCGTATGCAGTGTGGAAAAATCGGTCGGTTCCCAACCGTCTGCAGCGTGGAACAATCGGTCAAGTCAAGCATTTGGAGGCCCGTTAGGTTCCCCACTGAGTCTGGGAGCCTCTGCAGATTGCAACAACAACTCAAGTAAAGACTTTGTAGGTCCGTCAGGTTCCCAACCGACTTTGGGAGCCTCTGCAAATTGGAGCAACAACGCAAGTCAAGACTTTGTAGGCTTGTCAGGTTCCCAATCGAGTCTGGGAGCGTCTGTAGCGTGGAACAATCGGTCAAGTGAAGCTTTTGGAGGCCCGTCAGGTTCCCCACTGAGTCTAGCAGCGCCTGCAGATTGCAACAACAACTCAAGTAAATACTTTGTAGGCTCGTCAGGTTCCCAACCGAGTCTGGGAGCCTTTGCAGATTGCAACAATGGTGCAAGTCAAGACTTTCTAGTCACGTCAGGTTCCCAACCGAGTCTGGGAGCCTATGCATATTGCAGCAACGACACAAGTGAAGACTTTGTAGGCTCGTCAGGTTCCCAACCGAGTTTGGGAGCCTCTGCAAATTGTAACAACAACACAAGTCAAGACTTTGTAGGCCCTTCAGGTTCCCAACCGAGTCTGGCAGCGTCTGCAAAGTGCAACACTCTCTCAAGTTGAGGATTTGAAGGCCCTTCAGGTTCCCAACCAAGTCTGGGAGCGTCTGCAAACTGTAGCACCCACTCACGTTAAGCCCTTGGAGGCCCGTCGGGTTCCCAAATGTTTTTGGGAGTGTCTTCAAAGTGTAGCAATAGCTCAACTGAAGGCGTTGGAGGCCTATCAGGTTCCCAACCGAGTCTAGGAGCTTCTGCATAATTCCACAATCGTACAAGTCAAGACTTTTAAGGCTAGTCAGGTTCCCTGTTGAATATGTCAACGATTTTCCCAGATTTGGTAGATATGAGCAGATTTAGTGGAGCCTATTTAGTAGTAGTTTGTTCAACCAAATTTACCAATTTGGTATGAATGCACAAGTTTAGAAAATAGTTATGTAACTAATCTAAATCTTTTCATTATTTTATGTAAGCTCGTAGAGGCAGACATGAGTGTGAGATGAGTGTGAGCCTGCTGTAATCTCCTTGATCTGAATAATAAGACAACCGATACCTCTTCTTGGTGGACATAGCCCAATGTTTAGGTGAACCACGTAAAATCTGTGTCTTTTATGATCTATGTGATTTTGTTTTTCCGCATTTGCAATTACAACAAGTGGTATCAGAGGAGGTTGGAGGAAAATTCAGTCGAGGGTGTCAATTTTTTCGGAGGTGCGTAGATTTCCAAATCGTCGTAGGTCCCTCCTCTAGTAGGGTGCGACGTTACTCGCAAAACTTCATGCGCTGTAAAATTCTCGGATTTCCGCAGTCCAACTATGAGAAAGGTGCGACAACTTTAAAATTTTTATGAGGGCGCTCGCGTATATTTTTTTTTGAGTGAATTTTTTTTTTTAGGCATGGTTTGACTGGTATGAAAGGTTGAGTTTTCTTTATTAAAATTTAAGGTATGAAGAATTGATTTTCCTTTTTTTAAATCGTGACCAAGTCAAGTCACGTGGAGAATGTTAAAGGTTTATTATATTTGGATTTAAATATAATATGAAAAGGGCAGAGGAATTAAAGTAAAAGTGAATCTTTTATTAAAAGATTTTTTTTTATTAAAAGGTGAATTTTAAATTTCTCTTTTAATAAAAGGTGAATTTTAAATTTCTTTTTAAATAAAAGGTGAGGAAAAGGAAAGGTTAGTAAAAGGTTTTTTGGACTAAACTTTTTATTAAACCTTGTGGAGATTAAACCTTGGTTATTACGAGCAGTGGTGTTTTTTGGAATGTTTCCTCTAATGAAAAAGATGCAGAGTGCTAAGTTTGAAATTGAGAAGTTCAATGGCAAGAACAATTTCGAGATCTGGAAGGTTAAGATGCATGATCTGCTCATACAACAAGGCGTGGTAAAGGCGCTTTTGGGAAAAGCAAAGCAACCTGCGACCATAACAGATGATGACTGGGATGAGATGGATGCGAGAGCACTGAGTGCCATACACCTGTGTTTGGTCGACGATGTTCTGTTTAATATTGTCTTGGAGAAGACAACAATCGGTTTATGGACAAAGCTGGAAAGCTTGTATATGATTAAATCCTTGACAAACAAGATCTTCCTGAAAAGACAATTGTACAGTTTGTGCATGAAGGAAGGTACAAAGATAGCTGATCATTTAAATACTTTTAATACTCTCTTAGTCCAGTTGACTAGCATGGGAGTGAAATTCGAATCTGAAGATAAGGCAATTACTTTATTGTGTTCTTTGCCCGCGTCATGGGATCACTTTGTTACCTCTATTAGTTTTAGTTCAACAGAAAGTATTGAGTTTGATGACATTGTTGGAGCTTTACTGTCTGAGGAAACAAGGAAGAAATCCAATCTAGAAACCTCTACATCTGAGGTGATGGTGATTAGAGGCAGACCTAAACAAAAAGGACACGGTCAAAGGGATTTCTCTGGGTCAAAGTCGAAGGGGAAGAAGAGAAATCTTAAGTGCTGGTTTTGTGGCAAATCTGGACACCTGAAGAAGGATTGTTGGAAGAGACAACAAGCCTCCAAATAAGACTCTCCAAGGAGACGAAGGAAGAAAATGCAACCGAAACAGGTTCAACAATAGGTTCAGGTATGACTGATGAAGTTTTATCAATTAGTATTGGTTCATGTCATGATCAACAATGGTTATTAGATTCTGGTGCTTCAAACCACATGTGTCTTCATAGACACTGGTTTATTACTTATCAGTCTATAGATGATGGAATAGTTTATATGGGAAATGATATCTCGTGTAAAATTGTGGGAATTGGTAGCATTCGAATTAAGATGTTTGATGGAAGTTTTAAAATATTAACTGATGTAAGACATGTACCTGAGCTTAGGAAGAACCTAATTTATTTGGGAGTATTAGATACTGGAGGATATAAAAGTATTGTTCAAGGAGGAGTTATGAAGGTCTACAAAGGAATCCTATTGGTTATGAAAGCGAAGAAGGTTGGTAACCTATTTTTGTTAGAAGGAAGAACTGAGTCAAATCATGTGACAGTAGTATCTGAGAATGAAAATGATTCTGTTCGACTGTGGCATCAACGGTTGGGCCATATGAGCGAACAAGGATTGAAGGTATTATCTGATCGCAAATTGCTTCCTAGTCTAAAGTCTTTAAAGTTAGATTTCTGCAAGCACTGTATTTATGGAAAACATAATAGGCAAATATTTAAAATCGGAAGACACACTAGTGAAGGAATCCTTGATTATATCCATTCTGATGTTTGGGGACCATCCCCTACTATTTCATATGGAGGATCATCATATTTTGTAACTTTTATAGATGATTTCTCTAGGAAGGTGTGGATCTATATG
>SNQJ01S0067100.1:32029-71778 GCA_010110895.2 Picea sitchensis | reverse complement strand
ATCGACCACCTTCATGTGCTTAATGAATAATGTTCTCAACAAGTTCCTGGACACATTTATGTTGGTGTTCATTGATGACATCTTGCTCTATTCTAAGAACAAATAAGAGCATGAAGAGCACCTCAAGTTAATGCTTCAAGTGCTGAGAGAGCACAAAATATATGCAAAGTTTAGTAAGTATGATTTTTTCCAAAAACAAGTACATTACTTAGGCCATGTTATCTATGAGGAAGGAGTGGCAGTTGATCCTGAAAATATCAAATCCATTATGGATTGGCGTACACCAAAATATGTATCTGATATCAGATAATTTATGGGCCTAGTAGGATACTATAGAACGTTAATAAAGGGGTTTTCCAAGATTGTGTTGAGCACTCAACACACCCTAAAATCCTTATCAATTGTTTCTCACTTTTTGGGTACCACTTGGTCTTTTGCACTATCTGAATCGATTTCATTTTGGGAAATGTTTTGTCCTTGTTTATTTTCATGACTCTCATCACCTGCCTAGGTTTTTTTGAACTTGTGAAACCCCATGGATAAAAGACTCTAACACCTAAATTAGGAATCGATAGCCAAACACTGCACACAACACGCTCATCTTCGGCGTCAGAAAGAATTCAAGTAAGTATAGGAACCACTTGGAAACAAAATTTGTTGAGCGTTGATATTCATTGGCATCGACTTAAGGAAGTTTTGGTTTGCATTAAGTTTTTCACATAAATATATCGTTGATAGTCGATTCCCCTTCGGCATCGGTAAAATACGAAGAGGACAAACGTTAATGAAGAATGAAAAGATATCGTCGATAGTTGATGCTCGGTGCACTTTATCGAAATCAAGGAAAGATCAGAAGGATCACAACAAACATTTTCACCACAATAAAGTTATCCCTGATCGTCGATCCCCAATGCTTTTTCAGCATCAGGAATGTTTCGAGGGAGACGATCCGAGAGCGCTTTGGTAGGATTATCTCCAATCACCGATCCTTGACACTTTTTAGCATTGGCAAGCTAGGATTTGGTTTTAGAATGAATAGCTTAAGGATAGTCCCGACTCTGAATAATACGAGAGAATTAAGTCACTGGTCTCTAACACCACATGTCTTTACCAGGTAAGAGGGTCGTACGGTTTAGTTTTATCATGAGTCATTCTTGGTTCTTGAGGTCTGAGTCACACCTTCGAGTCATCTTTATCGCATCAGCATTGTATGGTAAGATAGATCGATGTCAGATATTTTGTACGAGGATATCAATGAAAACGTTCGTAGCACAACCCCGATCCCTGATCCACCCACTGAAAGAGCGACACAACGAGACATTTTCATCATTAGATACGATCCGATTTTGGGAATTTAAGGAGATAATTAATACCCAATCCTGCATTAGTTTCTACCTTGTGTGCCAATCAAAATAGCATCTTTGAAATTGTCAATAGACCACATCACCACCCGTGCCTCCGTCGTCAACCCACGATTAATTTAAGTTCTAAATATTCAGTGGAAGATTTATTGAATTTTCACTCATAACCCAAATTGAATGGATGATGCGACACGGTAAGATCTTTCTTGTTTAAAATCTCTTGAACCATTGTGAACAAATTCATTCTACACATAAGATAATTTCAGAGCGTCCAAAGAAGAAAAATGAACAACGCGAAGGCAATATCAACCCTGTGTTTATCAAAAAACTAGGTTTTAACAAGCTTCAGAGGTATGTATCCAAGTCTGTCAATTCGCTGGCTATAATTTATATATGTTTGTCTAGTTTTTCACAGTCTTTAAAAATCTTTTTAAGTTGTAGGAACAATGTCGCTGAGAAATCCAACCACCAGACGCTTGTCGAGAGAACCAAAGCTAAAAGAACCAGAGACAGGAAAATATTCCTCTCCAAGGACCGCGAGGCAATTAAATTACGTACCTAGGCCGGAGCCTGTCGTCAAGACATCAACCAAGAAATTTTTCATCTAGCCTTCGGCCTTTTGTGATACAGAGGTGAGTACCAGATCCAAGGTGGTTCTCCCACAATGGGGGTATCTTTTCAATGGGATTAATAGAGAAGAATACCCAAAGTATATCCCACACAGCGACCCGGACGTAAGGGATATCGATGACCAGGTTTTCCCCAACATTTGATGGTCATATCTGCACATGGTGGCAAGAAGAACCCCCATTTTCCCCTGCATAGAAGTCCTGAAGTGGATCATCGACCACATGGAAGGGCATAAATGTTTGATTAATGATGAGAATGGAGGGTGTGTGGGATTTTTCCTCTCGAGAGAGGTCCAGAAATATTACAAACTCAGAGACCCGAAGGAGTGGCTCAACACGAACTTCGTGGTGAATTTATATGAACTCCATGAAACCATACGATTGATGGCCTCATGGTGGAGGGAAGACAAGAAATTCACAAATTGGAGCAATGGATGGTACGGGACAATTAACCTGAGGGATCCATACATTTATTTGATGGCTCTCATCTGTCGGCTATACGGAGGAAAGGATTTCTCCAAGTTTTCGGAAGATTGGATGCCTTTGGCATACATAGTCACAATCATCAGGTGCAGCTTCAACTGGGGAGAAATAATATCCAAACAATTAAGCACATGTGTGCAGCAGGATCAAACATTGAAGGAAGGGGAAGCACCAAGTTTTTAAATGGCCTCACACATGCTCGATGTCATGTGCACTAGGAAGGTCTTCATTGGAATGAACCTGAGATGGCATGTTGCAGAGCTCCTGGTCCACGTCTGCTTCAACGTGCTATGGGAAAACAGGTATAATAAATCTTACTCCCTCATCTGCGATGAATTCATCACCCGAATTTATTTTATTCTTTTTAAGAAGAAATGCCCAAGGCTATTGGTGGTAGCCAAGAAACTGATATCCAAGGTAGGCCATTATTATTTGGACAAGCGTTCCACCTACATCAGGGTGTTCGGGGCCACCAGAGCACCACATCTCCTACTAGCTCATGTCCCAGACCCACTCGTCGTAGGAGAAATATGTTATCAGACCATCTTGTAGGGCTATAATGCCACATTGGTCAAAGACAAGAAGAGGGCCTTCATACCCTATGGTTTCCATGTAGGTTTATATTTGGTAAAGGATATCGCTCAAGCCAAACAAGAAGGGTTGAGCCAACTTGAATTCAGGTTCCCAACAGGACGATTCTGCAAGCACGATCCAAAAGGCTTGGTCCTGCAACATACTTCACATGTGTCATCCTGATAGTCGTATGCTCACGATAAGTTCGAGGACAAAGTCTTAATAGAGAATTCCCAAGACTAGGATGAGGTGGTGCAAAGGATGGTCGACTAAAAAATGACCAGGTTCAAGGCCATGAGCATGGATGAACAAGCGGAAACAATAGATAAGTCGGCTCAAGAGCCCCTGATAGCCAGAGAATAAATCAGAGCAACAGAGGCAACAAAGGTGTAGGGAAGGGGGTTGTTCTTGAAACCAGAGTCATAGACCAGGGTTCTACGCTTAATGGAAGAAGAACAAAGAGTAATTGATCAACTATAGAATGATCCAGACCTTGTGGAGATGACAAGGGTTCCTGTCGATGACCCAATCGAAATTCAGGAAGCTCCAAGTGAACCTAAGATGATACAGATTGAAGAGATCATCGAGTTAGATGACCCTAAAGTTTCAGTGCCACAGTCCAGATCACCAGGGGATGTTTCGGCTCAACCCAAGATAGGGAGGAAATCAGGGAGAGCAAGTGCACCAAATCCCTTACATGACTTAATAACTAACTCTGATGATGAGGAGAGTTCAGAGTTTTACCTGGTGACTCTGGTACATATTACAGAGGAAAAGGAACCCGAGAAAGTATCTTCCCCAGCTCTCGATGCTCCAACTCAAAACCTTCCACGGAGAAACTAGGAGGTCGAAAGTGTCTTAGACACTGAGCTACTCGATACACCAGGAACCCAAGTGGACAACCCGAAGGATGAGATAGGATCAGGTGAGAAAGGGGAATAAATTCCATAGTAGAAAATCAACATCTCGACAACCGATTATCAAGTAAGTACTGATACTGCCCCTAATTCATCAATCTTGGCCAGTACTTTACCTCTCGATGAGAAACAACCAGAGGTCAAACTTTCAAGACATACGAAAGAGGTTCAAGATCCCAACCTTGAACAGATTTACACCATTGGGAGCCTGGGAAACACGCTTACTTGGGGAGAGAAACAAATCCCTGAACCCATGGATGAGGTCACCAATATACAGGCCATCACCTACAACTAAAAGAGGAAATCCATCATGAATATAACCACCAAGAAGAGGAGGCTTACTCTGGACAACTCAATCCTCATCATCATAGAGGAAAAATTGCTTAGCACAGAGCATGCCAAGATGTCTGAGATTATCAAGAATTGCAATCACAGATGCCACCCTGGATAGAGTGAGGAAAGATGAAGAGGAGATGTCCACTATGCTGAAGGAGTTGGAGCATCTACGCCATTTGGAGAAATATTATCAGGACTCAACAGAAGCCACAGTGTTCTTGAGAAGCGAATTCCAGGATCCCTACAGTAAATTCACGAATGAGAGGCACATTTTCACTGCAAGGATAGCCGATTTCCAAGAAGACCCCCTTATGGCACTGAAAACATGAAAGGATATGGAAATATGGCATGATAAAGCACACCAAGTGGTGGAAAGGATCGATTACATCAGCGTGGTTCAACAGGGCCGAGACGTGATATTCCAATCTACCTTCAGATATTCCAAATTTTGACGAAAATCCAGGAGAAGACCCCTCCACACATATCATGGCATACCACTTATGGTGTTCATCCAACTCGTTGATGGATGATAGTGTGAGGCTGCATATTTTCTAGAGATCCTCTTTCAGAGCTACTGCCAAATGGTACATTGAATTAAAAGGAAGTTCCTTTAAAATATTCAATGATTTGGTAATGGTGTTCTTAATGCATTACCAATTTCCCACTCGATATGAGATAGGAACATAGCTCTTGACTTCGCTGCATCAATATAATGTCACTAACATTTCTAATCATATACATGAGTGGAAAAGAAGACGTAGGTTGATTAAGACTTAGATTCTGGACAAATTCCTAATGGAGTGGTTCACCAACTCCCTCCTACCACCCATTTCCAGAGATGTAGCTATGGTCGGGGTGACCACCAAGGAGCAATCCATTTTGCATGCCCAACACATGGAATCGATCTATTCGCAGTCGGGTTCACTTTATGATATCATCCCAAATTATCCTCGATTGTTGATTGATCCAAATAAACCAAACCAGTTACCCCATACTGATGGTGTGGTTAGTTTTATTTTGCATGCCTCTATAAACCAATTAGTTGATCAGATGGATCAAATGTCCATTAGGTCACACCTACCAACTTATGGTACTAGTTCTCAAACTATTGTTATCCCCCCTCGTACCTTTGAGGTGAATTCGATGCAGTCTATGTAACTGAAGAATCCTTAGTAACCTGGAGGAAAAAAGAAAAGGAATAAAAACAAATTCCAATAATGAGAAAGGTACTGCCTCCACCCAAAACACCGAGGAGGGGGGAACTGAAGAAAAGTGGAAAAGTTGGTTTCCATGCATGATTTCTGGGGAGGATCGTCCCACTCATAAGTTTCCATGGAAGGATGATATCCATCGATTTTTGTCACAACATTGCCCCCCCAACAACCTGTTGTATTAATCCATCCTTTCCCCCATCAACCTCAAAACATGGTTGCCACAAATCTTGTCCCTTTGCAAGGGGGTATGGAAAGTAACCCTCACCATGAGGGGTCTTCCTTGAATGATTCCATTTTTATGTGTGACCAATGTTTAATTGCAGACTAGGGCCAAAAACTATGACATTTTTTAGCCTTGACATGCTTCCCTAGAAGCAACATCTTCTTCCCAACCTAGTGGCCTTCTTCAAATTGAGAATCCATCTTTTGATGCACTACTTTTCCCCCTGAAGGGATTTCTTCGATGCAGGATGCATAATCCAAAAACATGGACCACCCACAACTATAGTATTGTGGAAGAATTGGACCAAGCACCCTATTCCATGTCTACGCTTGAAATCCTCCAAAGCTACCCAACACAATGGAAAGACTTGTTGTCTACCATAGGTGGGGTTGATCCCTCGGAGTTTATTTTGATGACCTCTGATTCTTCTCACGTTACCCATAGGATCTCCCATCATGTCACATTCCATATAATAGTGCGATCGATGGGGAAAAATATATATCGAATAGTGGTGGATGAAGGAGCTTTTACTTGCATCATGTCTATGTCTTGCTGGAAATCCATCGGCTCTCCAAAGCTCTATACATCTACAATTCTATTGAAAGTGTTTGATGGAAACATGTTCCAACCTCATGGAATAATCACTGGCTTACCCATCAAATTAGGTGGAAATATTGTCTCTATTGACGTGGAAGTCATCAATGCACCTCCTCAGTACAATATGTTACTCAGTTGTACTTGGTTCTATGAGATTATTGATGTTGTCTCGTCAATATTTGGGGTCCTACGCTTACCTCACCAAGGGAAAAATTTTATAATCGAACAACTCACATTCTTCACCCCAGACCTCGGATCCAATGTGGGGTAAAACATACCCTTTGTCGGTGATACTCAACAGTCTTTCATGAATGTTGGTGTGGGTATTGTTATAACCCTAAATTGCACTAGACATGCATACCTGGAATCATGCCAGCTTACTTGCTATCTTTTCCAAGCCATCATTGAACAACTCTTCTAAAAAAACATTGTTTTGAAGGTGTACGTGCCCTACACCACTACTACCCACATACACACACTTGTTGCACCACTACAGCCCGCATACACTCAAAAAAAGCACAAAAAATGAAAATTTCAAAGGAATACAGGTTTTCAGGCCATTACCTAACTAGTTGACCACCCATAGCCAGTCACCCCAACCGTTACTATCTATTTTGTCCTATTAAATAAGGTGTTGGGGCCCCATTCCAAAAATAAGCACGAGAGCATAGAAACTCTGCCCATTTAAATATTCCCCCTTTGCCCCAATATTTTGCAACCACATTGTGAGTTTGAGCCAGAATTCCTTCTTCCTCTTTTGCAAATCCTTGCCATTTCCCTAGAGAGAATTGAAGAGGAGAAGAATACGTGGAAGCGGTTGTTGCATGGTGAAGAGTAGCCCAGGACCAAGTTCGAGGAGCAGTGTCAGTCTCATGTTGTAAACGACTTTTGTGATATTAATATAAAGAAGTACTTTTTTCGTCGCGCCAAATGATGTCTTCAATCTTTGTGATTTGTTTATATTTATTGATTATGATGTCTAACCCACTAATCCATATGTAGAATGCATGCTTGTAGTTTTTTTTTTTTCTTTTGGTGAATGTAGGTCAACCTTGGGAGGATACTTGTAGTCGGGAAACAACCAAGCGCAAAGGGATCAACAACGGACGTGGAGTTCAAGGTATGCTTACCGGATCCCTATACTTTGTCTTTTATGTATGATTGTGGGGTAATGACAGGATAGTTGATAAAAAGTAGGAGACTTTAGATGGTTAGCTATGCCTGCACTTAACCCTGGTGTAGTCCATAGAGGGCTTTTCCTGCTATAGCAGAATTGGCGACCGTACTGGGGAAGCCTCTAGGGTATTTGGGGATATTTATTTGGGTGTTTTTGAATCATTTTACTCATTTTTTTTGAGTTTTTGTAAGCTTCTGTGTCTTTAAGGGATTCTGGTCTTCCATACCAGTACTCCCTACCTATTCTTGATTGTTGGTTTTTATTTTTTTGAGAATTTGTAGAGGTGTATTCAGCCTATAGTGGGCCTGCACACATACATACACGCCCTGCCTTTGGATACCCCACGTACATACGCAGGCTGTTGAAGTGTCAGTAGCGTGCCTATGTTGAGAAAATTCTTCTTAGAAGAAGCAATCATCCTCTTCCCTGTTAGAAGTCACACTTCTCATGGTTTTTATTGATCTAGCCCTGGTCTCTGTTATAATAGTCTGTAGCATAGGTCTAACCTTAGCATAGCTTTCTTTTCATCAAAATATTTCTTGTGTTTTATTTAATATGGTTTTTAGACAATTTTGTGAGTTTGCTTTGATCTGCCTATTTGGTATTGTCAGTGACTCCCTACGATATGCGATTGGGCCAAAAGTCATTTCTTGGTCTTGACTTGTCATCATTTTTCCCTTTTTTTCTTTAGAAGAAAAGAAAAGAATTCATTTTCAAATTTCTTGTTTTCAAGCATAAACCAATAAAAAAAAATCTTTCATTTCTTTGTTTGGTAAAGTAGTTTAGGTTAGTTGTTTCATTTACCAAGGAAAAAGAAAGTTTTATTAAGTTCTTTAATTCAATGCTTAGGACATTAAGTAGCTCGTAGTTGAGAAAAATCTTGTTTTAAGTTTTTCTTTTCAAAGATCTGAGAAAAGTAGTTACGAAAAGTTGGTGAAAGAGTTTTAATTTGGAAAATCTTTATTTGTGAAGGAGTAGTTTGTTTTTAGTTTTATCTTATGCTCTTCTCTTTCGTCTCTTAAATAACATCAATGGTCTCACTTCCGTTCCCTTTGAATTAAGACATCCACTAAAATTAACACTTAATTAAAAGTTATTAGACTTTGTGTTTGTAGGGTCCATCAATTTAGTCTAGGCTAGAGCCTTGATTTAGGATTCGAGAGGAAACTCTTCAAGGATACAAAAACAAACATAAGATTTTGTGCTAGGGAGTGCTTGAAAGTCCAGTAACCATGAAATTTATCCGAGACTCCCCTCTAACATAGGGGATAAACACAAGGTTACGTGCGGAAAGGTAGCGGAGATAACCCCTCCAAAGCCAGACCAAGCATAGTGGGGAACGCATATAAAGGGCTTCTCTTGGGATTCCGTTAATTGCATTTGCCACGAAGATTTGTGGGTCTCAAATCCGTTCAAGGTCCTCATTCATCTTCCAAAACACTTGCTTTCGATACCCTTGATAGGTTTCAGGCTTGATACCCTACTCATTACGGTCCACCTGACTGTCGATTGTACCCGCCTGGTGACTGTTCTCGTGCTTGAAACCTAGTTGCCTTTGTCTTAGTGACTTACACAGGTGATTGTGGGGGTATACCACGGTATCTAGGGTAGACATCAGGCCATGATTTTCATAGTATACTCGGAGGGTGCTTCCGTATTCAAGTTGCACTTGCACTGGTAAGTTGCTCTATTGTTGGTTGGTGTAACTGTTCTTCCAACTAGCTAGTGATCTGCTTGTCTCATCTCATAGGAGATTTTTCTAGTGTGTGTTGGTCTTGAACGTTAATATAAAATCCCTAGTGTGTCATTGATATTCTCACACCATTGAGGATCAGGAGCTTCGTCGGTCATGAAGGCTTCTTAGGTTGTCTCCAGTTAATCTGGAGCCACCCCCACCACCACTATGGAGAAGACTAGACCCGCAAGGGTCTTTTGAGGAAACTGGGCTACAGGAAAATGAGCTCGACCATCTCTGAGAGGAGAATATTTGATTCCAGAGGAACCAACCATTTCCAACCTTGGAGTGGAATCGCTTGTTCCATATAACCCTCCGATCACTGATCTATCGATGTCCATTGTCATACAGGTTAAACCTTACGAGCATCAAGTAGTGTCACAAGCAACGATGGAGACAAATGTTGCTACTTCTCCAGGGAATTATCATACTCCCTCTACGACTATCACCATAGGGGGTTTTCTGCCTCCTAACCAACCATCGTTGGTCCAGACCACCATGGTCTTGACCGCCTCTACCTCAGGCAATGGTCTGATTATGTCTATGGCAACGATCACTGCTCCTTTCACCTAGAGTGTGACAGGCCCTTCATTTTCATACGAGATGTCTGGCTTCGATACAAACTCTGTCCTTTCCTACTCCACTTTACAGACCTTAGGTCTAGGGACAAGGAGCTCTAATGCTCCTTTGCAAGGATACATGGGGGGAACTTCCACTCCCTATAACGCTTTCCCTGACGGAGGGGTTCATATACCTCATTCATCCCCTTCGCTCAGCGGTGCTCACCAGCACTCTGTCGGGTCAAACACAAACTACAGTTCGTTTGGAGAAGGTAGTCAAGGACTTCCTTCTTATAGCATGCTAATAGGTTCGACATCGTTCTCTTTCTTCTGCACATTTGATAACAACGCATTCTCATCAGTTGTCGTCTCGATCGGGGACAACCCCGGTTATGGACAAAAACATCCTATGCAAGGTATTATTCCTACACAATGAGCAAACTTAGGAATTCCTTCCTCACAAGGAATTTGGAATCCGTGGCAGGGATCAGGTCTTTTGTTAGGGATGTCGACCAGGGGCAACCCCTTCCATAGCCAATGGAACCCCAGGCAAGGCTCAGGAACTATGCCCTTCGGATCGACGGGGGGAAACCCTTCCCAAAATCCTTGGAATGTGATGCAAGCCCAACCCTCCATGTCCTATTACGGGAGCCAGTCAATGATGTCTCAACAAGCGCATAATCCTACACTAGTCACGGCCATGGTTATTACCAAAACCCTGGCCAGAAACCTAACTTTTCTTGGCAACCTGGTTCCAGCCAAACTTGAGGCTCCTTTTTCCCTGGTTATAATCAACAACCCAAATTACCATTTCTGGAAACTCTACACTTGCCAGACTTGACAAGGTTATTAAATGACCCCATATGTCACGATCCGCATTGGCCTCCTATGCCGACCAAGTTGCCTTCAGACATTCCAAATTTCGAGGCTAAGCCTAACAAAGATCCAGATGATCATGTGACTACCTTCCATTTATGGTGCTCGTCCAACTCATTGAGAGACGACTTCATCCAGTTGAATTTGTTTCAATGCACTCTCATCGTGAGTGTTGTGAAATGGTACATCGAGCTCGACCGCTCAAGATACTCTTCCTTCAGTGAATTGGAAATGACTTTCTTAAACCATTTCCAATTACCTGTGAGATACGACGTCGACACTGAATTGTTGGCCAACTTTGAGCAGACAAAAGCGGACCATATCTTAGATCACATCCGAGAATGGAGACGCCAAAAGAGTTTGATAAAAAGTACCAGTCCCACCAGCATTCCTGCTTGAGTGGTTCCTTAAGTCTTTGGTACCCCAATTATCTAAAGATGTCACAACATCGGGAGTCTTTTCAGAAGAAGAAGCGATAATGAGAGTTCAACAACTAGAGTTGATTTACTCTCATTCTGGTTTACTTTATGAAATTTTTCCATATGCATCGTGGTCGATACTTGACAAGACCCGATAGATATTTGGACCACATGTCGATGGTATTGTTGGTTTAGTGCAAACAAATCCCACTGATCAGTTGTCGAATCAATTACAGCAAATAGCGGCCAGCCAAACCACTGATTTGGTTGCTCCCCATACTCAAACCTCGGATGTACACAGTGAGCAATCGACAAACCCGAAGGCTATCCAGGAGCCTGATGGAAAGAAGAAACAGTGAAAGAAGGGTAAGGAGGATAAGAAAACTACCAATAATGCTAGCGGGGGCAATACAAAAAAGAAGAATTCGAAGTATCCATGTAATATTTTCACATAATACAATCCGACTGACCAGTGCCCTCGGCTCGTGGAGGCCCATAAGTTATTGGCACAGCAGTAGCCTGTCATGTTAACAAACCCATTTCCACATGGGAAAAATTTAACTCAAGCCTCTTCAAGCGTGGAAGGGGGCAGTCAGGGACCCCCTTCGTCTTCGGGTATTCCTTCATCCGCGAATGTGTACATGATGAAAGGTAGCATTGACATAAAAACTAGGATATGCGACTACAAAATTCCAAACACCTATGAGAAGGGTAAAGAAGTCGAAAACCCACCTCTTCCTCTCCAGATTGAACAATGATATGCATCCCCAAAGGTGCATTCAAGAAAGATTACCAAAACCCAAATGCAAGGGTCGCCCAGAACTACTCTCTGGTGGAGGATTTGTCACAAACCCCTTGTGCAATGTCTACTTTGGAAATCCTCTAGAGCTTCCCTTCCTATAGAAAGACTTTGTTAGTTGCCTTAGGATCTGTTGAGACTTGTAATCCAGGAATAATCATGCTTGATATGACCGACTTAAAACCTCGTCTTCCTTACCACATAGCATTTCAGATAGTAGTGGCTTACACTATGAAAAATTTTACCGGGAACATTTTATGCATGGTGGTTGATGAGGGAGCCTCGACATGTGTGATGTCTTTGGCATGTTGGAAGACCATTGGCCAACCTATTTTTTATCCATCACCTACTCTTCTTACTGCTTTCAACGGTCGTTCATTCTGACCACATGGAATCATCCCCTCTTTCCCCATGCAATTAGGGGGGAAGATCGTGTGCATCGAGGTTGAAGCGGTCGATGCGTCTCTCGACTACAATCTCTTGTTAGGAAGGAGTTGGACCTATGCTATGAAATAAGTGGTCATGACAGTTTTTTGGGTCTTGTTGTTTCCACATGAGGGTCGGATCGTTTCCATTGATCAGTTATCCATCTCCCATCATAACCCTTCATCGGGGGTATCCACGGTCCCAATTATTGATAACCCTCAGCCCGGCATCATCAACGTAGGGGTTGGTTTGTGCCCACCTTTGATGGGTAATTTTTATTACCCACCTTCGACCAACAATGTCCAGTACATATCGGTTGTCCCCGACCAACATAGGGCTGAAATATTTCAAATCTCGTTGTTTCACACGACTTACTTTAACGATCTGTGGACTCTTCCTTCCCCGTTAACTACAATGGAAGGGACAGGGCACCATGGCATCGCCATGCCTTTTTCCATGGAAAAATTTGCATACTCTATAGTCCAACAAACTTCCTCCGACCCCGATCTGACTCCCGCGCAGGAATTAGATCTGGTTCTCGAGCCTATTTGGGCTCAAGGTTCCCTCCCTGATAGTGATTCTTTAGACTTGGTCTTGCCCTCTGACGAGGTAATTATTGAGGCAGTGACTAGTCTGGATAGACCCTGGGATGATCTCCATCACATATCTTGTTTTCTCCCAGAGTTAAGAAGAATTGAAGCAGGAGAATTCACTCTGACTATGACTGGAGATGCAACTTGTCCTATCAATCCTTTGGCTACGCACGTTGTTTACGTTGAAGGAAATATGGAAACCATCGCTAAAATGATACCTATTGATATCTCTAGAACCCCTGGAATTATGGAGAATATCTTCATTGGAGCGGACTACTCCCCTGAGGAGATTCGAATCTACACGAATTTATTTAAAGAATTTTGCGACGTGTTTTCTTGGTCTTACGAGGAAATCCCAGGCATAGATCCAAGAATCATCTAACATGAAATCACGACTTATCCTGATGCCAAGCCAGTCCGGTAGAAGCTTCGTCCTGTTAATCCTAAGAAAGAAGCATCTATTAAGGATGAAGTAAAGAAACTACTCAGAGCTAGTTTTATTTACCCCATCCAATTGACTCAATGGGTGTCGAATCCCGTGCCAGTCAACAAAAAATAGGGTACGATTCGCGTATGTACGGACTTCCATGATTTGAACAAGGCCTGTCCAAAGGATAATTTCCCCACCCTGTTTATTGACCATATAGTCGATGAATGCGCAGGTTGCGAGGCCTTTTCTTTCATGGATGGTTTTTCGGGATACAATCAGATACAAATCAAGCCCAAAGACCAACACAAAACCACTTTCATTTGTCCGTGGGGTACATTCGCTTATCAAAAGATGCCTTTTGGTCTGAAAAATGTTGGAGAAACTTTTCAGTGGGCCATGTCTTTTTCTTTCCACGACCTCAAACACATAGTCGAGGCTTATCTTGATGATTTAGCATCATGATCTTGTAAGAGAGCTGATCACCCTGCACACCTCTGACTTATCTTTGAGCGATGTCTCTACTACCAGATTTGCTTGAATCCAAACAAATGTAGTTTTTTCATAACACCGGGTCGTCTGCTTGGTTTCATAGTTTCGACAATAGGGATCATGGTCGATCCTCTAAAGTTTGAGGCGATATTTCAGTTGCCTCCCCCATGCACAATCCCTCAGCTTTATAGTTTACAGGGAAAAGTGAACTTCTTACGACGTTTCATCGCAAACTATCACGAGATCACAAAGGGTTTCATGCATTTACTGAATAAGGAAGTTCCTTTTCATTGGGATGAATCCGCTCAGCACTCCTTCGAAGCATTGAAACACGCCCTCACATCTGCCCCTTTGCTTATGCCACCCAATTATAATAAATATTTCTTATTGTATTTAGTCGTTGCAGAGTCGACCATCGGTATGGTCTTGGTTTAGGAGAATGATTTGTTCTTAGAATACGTGATTTATTACTTGATTCGAGGCCTGGTTGGACCAAAACTCAATTATTCCCATGTTGAAAAACTTGCGTTGGCAGCATTTCATGTTGTCCAGCGGTTCCGTCATTACATCTTGTTTCGCAAGACGACCGTCATTGTCGTTGTGAATTTGTTTCAATACGTGTTGACACGACGTGTAATCGGCAGAAAGATCAGCAGATGGATAATTATCCTCCAGGAATTTGACTTGGATTTTGTTTCAGCGAAATCCAAAAAGTCGTTGGTCTTCGCGCAACTCATATTGGAACTTCCGGTCAAATCAAATGATGTTATACCCGAGGAATCACCTATTAAAGGAGACATGTTTTTTATCTCATCTTCGGACCCTTGGTACGAAGATATACCAGTCTGTCTCCAAAATTTGAAGTGACCCACCTCTGCTTCTCGTGATGAGCGTCATCGGATACGCCATCAGGCAAAGAACTATCTCATACTCGAGGACACTCTGTATCATCAAGGTTTAGCTTGCATTCTTCACTAGTGTCTCACTCATGAAGAAGCGGAAATCATGATTAACGATTTCCACACTAGAGCATGTGGTGGTCATCTTTCTGGGTTGGAAATAGCCCAAAAGATTCTATGAGTCGGTTACTTTTGGCCGACATTAATCAAAGATTGTGTTGAATCGATCAAGAAGTGCCACCCATGTCAAATCGTCTCTCGGAAGATAAGGGCACACCCCGCTCCCATGTTTCCCTTCATCACATCTAGTCCCTTCACCAAGTGGGGGATTGATTATGCTACATGCAACCCCCCTTCAGCAAGGGGCATCGTTATATCATCGTAGAATTAGACTACTTCACAAAGTGGGTCAAGGCTATGCCAACGTTTAAAGATGATGGCAAGACAGCAGCTATCTTTTTGTTTAGCCAGATAATAGCAAGGTTCGGCATCCCGAGAGAGATTGTCACTAACCATGGCAGTCACTTTCAGAATAAAATGATGTCCGATTTAACGTCAAATCTTGGGTTGAGGCAAGAAAATTCATCACCCTACTACCCACAAGCGAATGGTCAGGTGGAAGCTGTGAAAAAATCCCTTAAGACTATTCTACAACAAACGATCAATTCAGCCAAGTCAGATTGGCATTTGATGTTGTACTCGGCATTATGGGCCTATCGAATGTCTGTTAAGACTACAACCAGTTTCTCACCTTTTCAACTCATTTACGGGTTGGAAGCAGTCTTGTCTATAGAGTGCTAGATCTCATCTCTAAATTTGGCAGTACAGTTATTGCCAGACACTTCACCGCTTGAAGAGCGTTTATTATATCTTGAGAATCTTGATGAGAAGCGTCGGGATGCAGCCTTGGATAACGAGGCTCACAAAAAAAAATTCAAGTGTCAATATGATCCTTCCATCTATCCTTGGATTTTCTCTGAAGGCAACCTTGTCCTAGTCTATGACCAAGATAAGGACCCCCTGGGGGAAGGCAAGTTCAAACCCATGTGGTTCGGACCTTTCATCGTGAAGGAGGTTCTAAAGAAGGGTGCTTATCATCTGATGGAATTTGAGGGAAATGCTTTGGCGAAGACTAGAAATGGGCTCTACCTCAAGAAGTATTACTCATATGTGGGTCGCTTTGGGTGACTTCTTGTACATATGTATAGTTCTTATACATTTTTTAGTTTTTAGTTTTTGTCTTTTTGGTCTTATGGACGTGTCATTTTTGATGTCATATTTTTCACTGTGGCAGATGTCAAGTGAATAAGAGGTGTTTGTTGAGTTTGCGGATGGCGCTAGCCGGCACACTCGGAGGCTTGATTCTGCATCTTGGGTGATTTTCACACCTCAGGGCCAGTTGTTATCTTCAGGAGGTATCTATTTAGGTGACACCACAAACAATGTCACTGAATACAACACATTCTTAGAGTTGCTTCGTGACACTTTGTCGCATAGTATCTCTCACCTCCGAGTCTACTTAGATGCTCAGTTGGTTGTGTCCCAGTTAAATGGATTTTACCACGTTTACGATCCTACTCTACACCGACGGTTCCTTAGGGTACGTCTCTTTGAATGAAGATTTGATTACATTACGTATAATCATGTTCCTAGGATATTGAATCAAATCACAAATACTCTAGCTAATCATGTATTATACTGGCATATTGCACACATGTAAGAAAACACACACACACACACATGTAAATACATTTGTAAAATAGATGTAATCAATAAGACATAAAAAGATGTAAATATGCATATATATATCAAAAATATCAAAGTACATGGGTGGGCGCAAGAACCTAAAAAATATGTCCAGTAAGAGTCACGGGGCTTATGCCCTCAAAAATATACAAAAGGTGCCCTCGGCACATGAGTAGTCTAGCCTATCTAAGGGCAGGGCATGTTGGCCCTGCCATAATGAACAACAACGTTCATCAAATGTCGGAGGGGCTGGACCCAGGTTTGTGGTACCCCAACTACATGAGGTTGAATCAATGGTGGGAGATCCTTGATCTCTGCCATAGGGACTGTATGAGTGAACGCAGTGAGGTTCCGCTCCACCCATCTCAATACTCTCTCAGCCTCTCCGGCTAGAGGCCCCCCCGTTGTTGTTGTTGGTTCGACGGCTATTGTTGGTCCTGCCTCTGGTCGAGGACACCGACTGGTCCTCAAGAAGTTTGTTGGACGCATTGTTCCCACATCTGTACATAACAGATACATAAGTGTTAGATACTCTAGTATACAAAAAAATGATATATATATATATAAAATAAAAAATAAATAAATAAATAAATTTGAAAAAAAAAACATACCTAGCTCTCCTCACTCTACTTTGGGAGGTACGGGTATATCAGGATCCCTGGAGAAGTTGATCCTTGCATAGGGGTAGTCCTCTATAGCCAAAATCTATCGAGACCACGAGTCAAAAAATCTATCATCGAAAGCCTTGATGGTCCTCCCTCCCCCCTATCGCGGCAACAGTGTCACCCATATGCATAGCGCTGGGAGAGAGGCCATGTTCCCTCGTATTGTCTCTTGAGGACTGATACTAGGTACCCTCTCGAAGAAAAAGGAACATAAAACAATCTCGTACCAGAAGTTTCGGTGTTCCCATATCCGACAATCTGTTAGTTGTCTCTTCATGCAATCCAGCATGGTTGTACTCCAGTCAAAATTCTGTGCATTTAAGCACTGCACCACACAAAGCATGTGTGCCCGAGAGGCCTGATGTAAATCCATGGATCCATTGATCCACCCAATGAGTAGAACTATAAATTTTAGTGATAGGTTGTTGATCTTGTGTATAGGCACCTGAGAACCTACTTTCTCAATACCAGCCTCGCAATGGAGTCCAAATACTCTTCAATGTTGTGAGGCCCGGGGGGAAAAGTACGCAAGTTGACAAGATACCCTCTCCTCGAGAGACCAGTCAAGAAGTAAATGTATTTAGTCATTGGAGTCAACGACTTCCCCTTGAGCATAAATGCCTCTGCGTCAGGATGTCAATAATCTATCAAATCATTCAACAACCTAGGTTGTGCCCTCATAAACGAACACTAGAAGAATTTTAACAACCCACATTGTGATAAAACAATGATAGCAGTAGGGTCTTATGAGACCAAAAAATCAATGTCCTCATGCTCCCTCTCTCTCCAATGAACATACATCCTGCAAAATGACAAAGTCATTGGGAGTTAACTCTTGCCCTTTTATTTTTCCACTTATTTGAGGGTGTATGTGGGTTGTCTTGGTGACAGTCACATGTGTATGTGGGCAAATTATCTTGCCCACGTGCACAAGTGGGTTGTGCTTGGACATCCCATGTACACGCAGGGCCGACCTCTTTAAATGTTAGTGCCCCCCCCAAAAAACAAAAAGAAATGCAAAAAAGGAAGAATGAAAGGCAGGAGGGGCTAGTTTGTACTTACTTGGTCCAAGCGGAAGTTCGTTTCATCCACTGAATCTCCCGGAATCAACTCTTTCGACAAAGGGGTGTTTTTTACTTTTTTGTCAATTCTCAATTTACAATGGTGATAATGAGCTGCCAACTTCTATTTATAGACTTTTTGGCCCCTTTTTGTCATTTTTTGGACCCTTTTGTCATTTTTTCTATCTTGAAAATTGTTTAGTATGGTTCTTGAGTTTCTTCGAGGATGTTACGATACATGTTACTTTGGGTATTTGGAAACTTTTTGAGATTTGGGTCATTTTTAAAGGTCTTTTGGTAAAAAGTTGTTTTTCCAACTTTGTGCATGTAAGATAGGATTCCACCTCCACTTGTTGCACCTCGTTGTCTTTTTTCACTTTGCCATATGATCGATCCCACCGAATTGCGACACGGAACCCTCACTCCTACTCTAGAAGTGTCGTAATTTAGTGGTAGAGCCTACCTTCACATGGATTCCCTAGGTAGATCCTGATTACATTTTGGTGTCCATGTCGTCGCTAATGATTATAGGCTCAGAAGTCCTTTTTAGTTTTTCCTGATTATGAGTTTGAGCCTCACTTGCATGATTCATTATCGCTTTTGACCTCACCCTCGGGACTCCCAAACAAAAATGGGTCTTCTTTTAAGCCCTTTTCAGACCCTCTAAACATGAAAAGATTGTCGAGCGATCTTGTTTCCCTTCACGCTCGCCAAACAAAAATTTGAAGGCACGTCTGTCTGGCGGTAGTTTACCCCTTTTTTGGTCCAGATGGTCAAATTTACGAACAAAGGTATACTCTAGGAGCCTCTGTTCTCTAGAAGAGTATTCTCAAGCATAAATTTAACCCTTTTTCAAGCCTGAGGGACTAATTTACGAAAAAGGAACCCCCATGGAGTCCATAGTTAAGCTCTTTTCATACTCACTAAAATTGAAAAGATTGTCGAGTGACCTTGTTTCTTCACACTCGTTAAATTGGTTAAGAAGAACATCCCTTACGGAGTCCATATTTAAGCTCTTTTCAGACTCCTTAAAAATGAAAAGATTGCCGAGTGATCTTGTCTTTGTCTGTAACATCCTCGCCCCTCCAAAGGCTGGGCAATGCTACTAACACTTATATAACATGCATTTAAAAAACTTCATTACATTAACATAGAGTAAGCATGTAATTATTGCTAGCATACATAATCCATGGCATTAACAATAATTCATATGCACAACATTAAACATCATCGCAATGGAATACATGATAATATTGCAAGAATCACAAACATGCATTTAAAATATGAATTTAAACACATGCATATACTTATCGTTGAAACTAGATGTAATTCACCAACTGTGTGCAGACCTTCCATGAACCTCCCAGCCTTAGACTGCGTTTCTCATCACTCTCAGCAGTAGGTCACCCCCGATCTGGGACTAAGCTCCACTGGTAGGGAATCCTAGGGTAAGCAAGGTCAACGGGAACACACCCAGTTACAGAGGAAGGATTTTCTCCTAGGAGTCACTTATGCCCATTGCTCATAGACTCTCATTCCCCACATTCTTGTCCCACCATAGGAGTATACACCTTCACTGTCACCAAGACAGTCCTTCGACTGCTAACCTCCCTTGCCTTGGCCTTCAGCAATAGACCAGACCAGAAGTCTCAGAGTTCTGTAGCAGCTACAGGACCCCTTCCAGGAGCTCTTACTTCCTTAGCACAATATCTCACCTGGAGAGAGTTACTCATAGGTTTGGAAACCTATTCTTGTGACCAATTCCAGCACAGTGAAGACACAACATCAAGGCTCAACAATGCACAGTCAATGGAAACAACCTCACACGGTCAGGACTACACTGCCACAACAACCCACTAGGATAGCACAACATGACCCAGAAAAATTCAGGTTTCTCAATCATGCAACACGTAACGGACTCACGATTATGGTTTCGAGATTGCATAAGGGTGCATAGAGATCTCACACACAAGCATGAACTATCCAGGTAAGGGATCTGAAAATAACACCAAACAGAGGTCAATCATGGATAGTCATGAGTTTAGACAGAGGATGGCGAATTGGAACGTCGAACCCCCAGAATCAGGTGATGGCTAGCCGAATGTAGACCCCCAATACGGCTTATTCCTGTGGTTTTAATTGCATGCTTCTGGATCGACACATGTCTCCCATGAAGCTGCATGTGCTCCATCAACATGTGTTCCTCTCTAGGAACTTAGGACAAAACATATACATTTACACAGTACTTTGGAATAATAATAAATTATTATTGCCAAGGGCTTAAGCCCCCAAGATTATCCCCTATTTCTTACCTTTCATCCCCCTATCCCTTACCCGGGATTTGTGGAATATCATTCCCCCATCACTCATTCATCGTGGTCGTTCCACATGCAGAGATGTTTATCTTTTATTAAGATTGTGCATAATTACATGTACAAAAGCAGGCTCCTGGCCTTTAACACGTAGACTCTCCATCCTAATAAACACATAATCCTATCAGCTTATCAATACTCGGCTCACCAGCCTACAAAACATGATTACAATAGGGCTCGTCCTTTGGGATATTACAATCCCCTCCCCTTATTTTTTCACTGTCCTCAGTGCATCTTTCACACAGCATCTGCAGGATTTTCAAAATATTCAAAAAGATGCAGGTAGTCTACCTGCATAGCATCCTCATGCTCCCATGTCACATCCTCAGGACCGTACCATGTCCACTAGATCTTTACAAGCCCTATAGCTTGATTCTGGAGCTGTTTGCTTTTACTGTCCAATATGCGTACAGGATGCACTTGCAGGACACCTTCTTGCTCCACCTGAATCACATTCCAATCAATAACATGATTATCATCAGGTATATATTTATTAAGAAATGAAACATGAAACACATTATGTACAGTCAAGGATGAAGGTAATGCAAGCATATATGCAACTGGCCCAATCATTCCTAGGATTTCAAATGGCCCACAAAATCTGGTTGCCAACTTGGCACAGTTTCCCATCCTTAGGGAAATTCTGTTAGCTTTCACTTTCAGGAAAACATGGTCACCCAATTTAAACTCCCTATGGATTCTGTTTTTATCAGCATAACTTTTCTACCTGTCCTGGGCAGCTTTCAAATTCTCCTTAATTTTTAGCATTTTCTCTTCCATTTCCTTGAGCAGTTCTAGCACAACTATTGCTCTGTTAGTTGGATTATCCCAACTTACTGGAGTATTTCACTTTCTGCCATAAATTTATTCAAATGGGATCATCTTCAACGATGCTTGATTCCCATTGTTGTAGGCGAATTCTACTAAGTGCAGGCAGTCTTCCCATTTCGATGGTTTTTCCATCACATACATTCTCAGTATGTCTTCTATCACTCGATTCACCTTCTCTGTGTGCCCATCCAACTCAGGATGGTAGGTTGTACTAAAATTCAAATTCATTCTGAATCTCTTGAATAAACCCTTCCAAAAATTTGAGGTAAATTTCGGGTCTCTGTCAAACACAATTGTCATGGGAATTCTGTGCAATCGTGCCACTTCCTTCATAAAAATATCAGCAACATCTTCTACCTTATGAGTAGTCTTTAGTGGAATAAAATGGGAAGCTTTCGTAAGCTTGTCCATTACCACCATGATTGAGTCATGATTCCTTCATGTTCTGGGTAATCTCGTGATGAAATCCACTGTCACCACTTCCCACTTCCAATCAGGAATGGGTAAAGGTTGCAGCAACCCTGTTGGGTTCCTATGTTCAGCTTTAACCTTATGTCACTTCATACATCTGGAGATGTATTCAGCAATCTCTTTCTTCATACCTGGCTAGAAATAATAGCTCTTGACTGCTGCCACAATTTTCTGATATCCAGGGTGCCCTGCATAAGGGACATTATGCATTTCATGAAAAATTATATGTTTCAATTCCTGGACATTAGGTACGTAAATTTTGTTCTTGTACAAAATTATTCCATCAGCCCCTAGCTTATAAATCTCCACTTTTTGTGGCATCTTACCTTGCTGTAGNTGTGCAATCGTGCCACTTCCTTCATAAAAATATCAGCAACATCTTCTACCTTATGAGTAGTCTTTAGTGGAATAAAATGGGAAGCTTTCGTAAGCTTGTCCATTACCACCATGATTGAGTCATGATTCCTTCATGTTCTGGGTAATCTCGTGATGAAATCCACTGTCACCACTTCCCACTTCCAATCAGGAATGGGTAAAGGTTGCAGCAACCCTGTTGGGTTCCTATGTTCAGCTTTAACCTTATGTCACTTCATACATCTGGAGATGTATTCAGCAATCTCTTTCTTCATACCTGGCTAGAAATAATAGCTCTTGACTGCTGCCACAATTTTCTGATATCCAGGGTGCCCTGCATAAGGGACATTATGCATTTCATGAAAAATTATATGTTTCAATTCCTGGACATTAGGTACGTAAATTTTGTTCTTGTACAAAATTATTCCATCAGCCCCTAGCTTATAAATCTCCACTTTTTGTGGCATCTTACCTTGCTGTAGGTTTTCTATCAAATCTTTGTACTACAAATCTGTATTTGCAGCCTCCAAAATCCTGCCCTTTATATCAGTTTGGTACATGTTAATGGTTGTAGCATGTAAGTTGTGCACCTTTCTATTGAGTGCATCATCCACCTTGTTTTCCTTCCCTTTGATACGCTTGATATCAAAGTCGTATTCACACAAAAACTCCAGCCACCTACTATGCCTAGCATTTAGGGTGGGTTGGTCAAACAGGTATTTTAGACCGTTGTGGTTTGTTCTCAATTCAAATCTCCTCCCCATGAGGTAATGTCTCCATTTCCTCAGAGCATGAACGATTGCTTCCAACTCCAAATCGTGAGTGGCATAATTATTTTCGTGCTCTTTCAACTTCCTGGACTCATAACAGATTACGAATCCATTATGACTGAGGAATCCTCCCATTCCTTCTTTGTATGCATCGGTGCATACCATGAAATCTTCATTTGGGTCTGCGATCCTCAGGATTGGAACACTGGTTAACAGTTTCTTCAATTGTTGGAAGCTTCTCTCACAATCCTCTGTCCACAAAAACTTCTTCTCCTTCCTTTGCAAAGAAGTGATAGGGTGAGCTATCCTCGAGAACCCTGTGATAAACCTTTTGTAATATCTTGCTAGACCCATAAAGTATCTAACTTCCTCCACATTCCTTGGCATTGACCATTCTTTAATGGCCTCAACCTTATCGGGATCCAGGACTATCCCTTCTTCTAAAATAATATGCCTCAAGTAATGGATTTGTTCCTGATAAAATGAGCATTTGCTCAATTTGGAATACAGTTGGTGCTCTCTTATCACTTTCATCTCCATCCTTAGGTGTTTTTCATGCTCTTCCTCTAACTTGGAATACACCAGAATGTCATCCAGGAATACTATGACAAATTTTTCTAGATAGTCCCTGAACAAACCATTCATCAAGCACATAAAAGTAGCAGGTGTGTTCGACAGTCCAAACGACACCACTGTGAACTGGTAATGACAATACCTTATTCTAAAGGTGGTCTTGTTGATGTATTCATCCTTTATTATTACCTGGTGATATCCCAATCTGAGATCTATCTTCGAAAATATCTTCACATCCTTCAACTGATCGAAGAGGTCATCAATCCTCGACAAAGGGTACTTGTTCTTAACATTTACTTTGTTTAACTGTCTAAAATCAATACACAACCTCAATGTCATATCCTTCTTCTTCACGAACAGGACCAGGGCACCCCAAGGTGACACACTTGGGTGAATGTACCCCTTCCTTAGAAACTCTTCAAGCTGTAACTGAAGTTGTTTCAGCTCTAGTGTGCTCATTCTATAATGAGCTTTCGACACTGGAGCTGCTCCAGGCATCAAATTTATAGAGAAATCAATATCTCTCTTCGAAGGTAGTCTGGGTACCTCCTAAAATACATCTTCAAAATATTTTAGTACCACATGGTCTCCAATATTTGAGACCTCATCCTTAGATGCTTCCTCCATATGGGTTGCAAACAACTGACAGTCTTTCCTGTAGAATTTATTTAGCTGTAATGCTGAAATTTCTCTGACAACAACAACTCTCGGAATTCCTTGGACTGTTTTCTGATTCCCCTCCTCATTTAGGCAAGTAAATGCCTTGTTACGATATTCTAGGAGGGCATGGTGTCGGTCCAACCAGTCCATCCCAATTAAACAGTCATAAGAGCCTAATGGAAAAATATTCAATTCAGCCTTCGTGCTCAATCCTTTCATGTCCACAGGATAGGACTTAACCAACTCAATGACTTTCCTCTTGGTTCTTGTAGCCAACTGCACTAACCAAGACTTTTCATGTTTTCTTCTTGATAAATGAAAACCTTCCACCACTCTAGGATCTATATAACTATGGCTAGCCCCTGAATCAATTAAAATAGTAAGTGGTCGGTTGTTAATCATATCTTCCACTTCAATCATGTGTGATTGAAATTTAGCTTGCTTGTTGTCCAGGGATGCGTAGATCCTTGGCAATATACTACCCATGTCCTCCACTGTTTCAGCGTGCTGAACATTGTGGGCGGCTCTCTCTTTATCATTTCTATGGGGGAAATTTGTGTACCTATGGTTTCCTTTACAACCCCAACACTCCATAGGTGTCTGCCTTAGAAATTGACCACCCACTTCAGCCTTTCTGGGCTCTCTAAAATATGGTTGTCTCTGAGGACTGTTTCTGAAAAAGGGAGGCTTGTTTCCCTTCTGCCTATGTTCCTTCTTGAACTTCTTCTTGTCTTCCCAAGCCTTCTAGAAGGTAGGATTTTCTCTCTATTATTCATATAAACATTTCACTCTTCTTATTGTTTCTTCCATAGACTTAGGTTCATCATACTGAATCTTTACACCAATAGAAGGTGGTAATCCACTTAGATACCTCTGAATCTTGACAATCTCCTCCTTGATGAACGGAACATACTTCAGCAGTTCCAAAAATATTCGCTCGTATTCATCAATGGTCATGCTTCCCAGTTTGAGTTAAAATAACTCTTTCATCTTTCTGTCATAATATCTTTTAGTCAAATATTTTTTCTCGAAATACCTCTTGAATTCCTTCCAAGTGATATATTTCTCTCTAATGTGTTGCACATGCACAAGTTGATCCCACCACATGGATTCTTTTCCTTTCAACTGATACATCGCAATTATTCCTTTGGCATGAGAGGAATAATTCTACAATTGGAAGTACTTCCTCATGCCTAGCAGCCATGTCTCGACATCTTCTTCCTTCTGGTGTTCTCCATCAAATGTGGGAGGCTTAATCTTATTCATTTCTCCTTTTATTTCATCCACTCCATACCTCATATGCTTTCTGGTAGGAGATGGGTTTGAACTACCGCATGTTTCTTTACTGGAATTCTTTGGGGAGTGACGATGACGTCCGCTAACACTCCTCGATCTTCTTTTCCTCTCAGGGGTCCTGCGACTCCATATTTTTCTTGTGTCACTCTTCTTTTCCAATTTCTTTTCGATCCTATCTAGGCTCCGCAACAACTTCAAGTTGAATTCACCCTGTTTATTCTGAGTTTTCTTGAACCTTCTGCTATCAACCTGGTGAGCCTGGGCATCTTTCTGCAATCTTTCAATGATTTTCATCATATGCCCTTCCCTATCCACCTCCTTTCTGTACCCATTGGAGTTCGATCCTTCGACTCCCAAGTTGACATCCATTCCTTTTCTTTTGTTCTCTAAACTAGAGGCAATTCACGCCTCTTCCATTTCTTTGCACTCGACGACAACTCTTACTGGTTATGGCCCTCATCAACTTCTGCAATCACAATGTGCAGAAAACCAGAATTTGTCAAGCCATCTTTCCTTAACAAACTCCACACATTCAAAACCAACCCGATTCTAAGAAAATGTTTCGACTTCATGAATCTTTTGATCTCTACTCAGCTCTGTAACTTTCGGACCATAGCCCCCCCTTTCGTATTCCCTAGCCCATGCGATCACAGGCTGTGACCAAACACTACACCACTATCTCTTGAATTTTGGTTACTGAACTCGCAACATCGGGTGGAACAATGGTCCACATGTACATGACATCCAATGGTTGGAACCCACTATGGTCCTTCCATCATCGAAGTTTCAGGACTTCGAGACTTCGGGGTTTTGGGACTTTGGACCTCGAAGGTTCCCACACTTGTTTCCTCCAAATCTTCTGACATCCGAAATTCTGATTTAATTTATCCCCTTTGGGCCCATGTCACACAGTTGTTTCCAACAACCACGGTGCCACGTGGCATGCTTAGGAGGGTCCACGTCACCTTCGACAATGTCAGCGGGTCCTACCACGTTCACTTTTCTTTTCAGGAGTTTGGGTTTTGGGATTTTGTGCGTCCGCACATCTCACTTTTTCCAATAGCCGAAATCGCAAAATCGCGATCTACTCCTTCGCTTGATCCTACGACCAAGCTCTTTCCTTGCGATCTACGATGCATATCTTTCCGGGACTTCGGAGTTTCAGGCATCGGGAGTTCGTCCCTTAGCACATCTCACTTTTTCCGATATTTGAATCCCCAAAAGGTTTCCAGGATAACTCTCTTGCACCTTCTCCAGATCTAACAATCGTGAGGGATCTCCTTTCCTCCCGACCAGATCCAACGGCTCCAACACTTCGTGCATTGTGCTCTCTCTCTCTCTTTGTGGCCAAATACCACACCGACTGCAGTTTTGTAACATGGCCAAGAAACCCCTTGGCACTCAGAAATAATCTAAGGTTTGAAATTAGTCCCTCTAGACACAATTTCTACCTAAAACCTCGGGTCCAATGGCCACTTATCTGGCCCATCCAGGCTCAACGTTGAAAAACTTTGCTCTGATACCAAATGTAACATCCCCGACCCTCCAAAGGTTGGGAAATTCTACCAACACTTATATAAAATGAATTTAAATAAATTCAATACATTAACACAGAGTAAGCACATAATTACTGCTAGCATACATAATCCATGGCATTAACAATAATTCATATGCACAACAGTAAACATCATCGCAACGGAATACATGATAATATTGCAAGCATCACAAACATGCATTTAAAATATGAATTTAAACACATGCATATACTTATCTTTGAAACTAGATGTAATTCACCAACTGCGTGCAGACCTTCCACGAACCTCCTAGCCTTAGACCGCATTGCTCATCACTCTTAGTAGTAGATCACCCCCGATCTAGGACTAAGCTCCACCGACGGGGAATCCTAGGCTAGGAAAGGTCAATGGGAAGACACCCAGTTACAGAGGAAGGATTTTCTCCCAGGAGTCACTTATGCCCACTGCTCACAGACTCTCATTCCCCACATGCCTGTCCCACCCCGGGAGTATACACCTTCACTGTCACCAAGACAGTCCTTCGGCTACTAACCTCCCTTGCCTTGGGCTTCAATCACAGACCGGACCGGAAGTCTTAGAGTTTTGTAGCAGCTAAATGACCCCTTCCAGGATTTCTTACTTCCTCAGCACAATATCTCACCTGGAGAGAGTTGCTCATAGGTTTGGCAACTTGTTCTTGTGACCAATTCCATCACAGTTAGGACACAACATCAAGGCTCAGCAACGCATAGTCAATGGCAGAAACCTCACACGGTCATGAATATGCTGCGACAACAACCCACTAAGATAGAAGAACACAACCCAGACAAATTCGGGTTTCTCAATCATGCAACACGTAATGGACTCAAGGTTATGGTTTTGGGATTGCGTAAGGGTGCACAGAGATCTCACGCACATGCTTGAATTTTTCAGGTAAGGGATCTGAAAAAAACACCGGATAGAGGTCGATCATGGACAGTCACGAGTTCAGACGGAGGATGGTGAATTGGAAGGTCGAACCCCAAGACTCAAGTGATGGTTGTTCGAATGCAGACCCCCAACACGGATTATTCCTATGGTTTTAACTGCATGTTCCTAGGTCGACACATGTCTCCCATGAAGCTGCATGCACTCCATCATCATGTGTTCCTCTCCAGGAACTTAGGACAAAACATATACATTTACATAGTACTTTGGAATAATAATAAATTATTATTCCCAAGGGATTAAGCCCCCAATCTTAGCCTCTCTTTCTTACCTTTCAGCCCCCTCTCCCTCACCCAGGCTTTGTGGAAGCTTAGCCCCCCATCACTCATTCATCGTGGTCGGTCCACACACAGATATTTTTATCTTTTATTAATAATGTGCATAATTACATGTACAAAATCAAGCTCCTGGCCTTTAACACTTAGGATATCCGGCCTAATAAACACATAAGCCTATCATCTTATCAATATTTGGCTTACCAGCCTACAAAACATGATTAAAAAAACATGATTACAATAGGGCTCGTCCTTTGGGATATTACATTGTCACACTCATTAAAATGATTTTGAATAAATGTATGGTCGGTGCTATTTTACCCCTTTTTCGAGCTGACTAGACTACCTTTGAAAAAGGTACCCCGGTAGAGTCTCCTTTTACTCTTTTTCAGACTCTCTAAAAATGAAAAAAACGTCGATCTTACCTTCTATGGGCTCATTAAAATTACATCGAATGACGTTATCATTATGTCTTATTAATCGCATTTGCATTCCTACATCTTTGTCCTAATGTCGGCTCCATGTTGCTCTCAATTGAACCATCTGAAGAATGCCTTATACGCAAGCCTTGTAGCACTTGTCCTCTGCGTCTTGACACCTTGACCCATGGAGGATTTTTCCCGAGTGTCCTTTTCTTGCATATGTCCCCTAGATCTGAGCATCAAGGTGTTCCTTGCGCTTGGAACTAGTATGTCTGCGACACTCGTTCCTCCTTTGTAATGAAGCATTCTTTTATTCTTTTTCAAGCTTTCCAAAATTATTGAAAAAGACAAAAAAATCAAATATACCCCAAAAAAGAGGAAGGGAAAAGTATTTTCTTTTGTTGACAGCACAATGAGTCTCCCTTGGACAAAGCGCATCCTTTTGTTTCTTAGTCAAGCTCTAGGATTCAAAAGGACCTTAGGAAGATGTTCTCACTACATAGAGATATGTCCTCCTCCGTTTGGTTATCCTTCCAAACATATGGAGAGTTCGCATTGCCTCCTGCATCATGAACTTATGTCAATGCCATGCTACCTGAGTCTCATCTTTTGTCGTGATTTCATCCAAGGGAATTTTTACTAAACTTGAGTCAGACCTTCTGTAGTTTGTCTCTTGTCCTCATGCCCGGCCACCCCAAAATTCCAATGAAATCCTTGCTCAAAATCAATGAAGTTCTCAACCTGATCACCAATATCCTCTTGTCTATTCCCGACGAGTCATTGAATACCTCTGGGTAGTGAAGTCATACATTGATATTACACTCCTACCCGAGTTTTGAAGATTTTGAAGTTGTTGCTCAAGCTCTAAAGACCTCATCTCCAGCCATCAGGTGTCATTAGCTTCTTGAAGATGGATACTATACATGTATATATTTTGATTTTGAGATGTAGATCTGTTGTGTATTTCTCGCGGCTACACTTTATATATTTATATGTATTTGATTGGAAGCCATGATTTTATTTCATCTCAAGCATGGGTATGCCCACCTTGGTGAGACAAATTGTTATTTTGCAGATGGCACCTCCTGAACTTTGGTCCCTAGGATCACTTACTTCGTACGTTGGTGAATATTTGTAATGTATTTCATCCATTAGATGCTCTTCTGACCTCACACATTAGGGGGGATCTATTATAACCCTAAATTGCACCAGACATGCATGTTGGGCCCTTCGTTTTTGGGAAAGAATTGCACAATTTTTTACTAAGCATGAGTTGAGCAAAACCTCATCAGAGTCTGGGAGAAAGAGTAATAGAAAGAAGTTGAGGAGTTCAGCATGATGCCAGCTAGGAAAAAAATGGTTGCAACAGAACAAGAAAGCGTGCAAGCCGAGAATGAAGACACAACCCAACTATACATACGGGGCTGACTATAAGTGTAAAGGGGAGAGTTAGGTTGATTAGATTTGGGTTGAGTTGAGTCATATTGATCAGAGTCACCCAAGTTTTGGGATTATTTGTTAATACTTGTTGTAATTCGAGAAAAGATAAGCCAGAGTCTGTAATGTATTAACTGTCAGTTGGAGAGTTGGAGCTCTGAGGTATGAGTCCAGAGCCAATAGTTTGTGAAGTGCCCTACTGTGTAAGTTTGAGTCTGTAACAGAGAAAGATCTCAAAGATAATATGAAGAAGAATCAAATTTTAAAACATGATGTGTCTTTGTTTGGTTACTTATGCATTATAGCACTTCTTTATGGCTTATGAGTTCTATTTGATGGTTATATGTTTAATTGATGCTTGCAACGTAAGTAGGTTCAATTATTTCATTTAGATGGTTCATATCTTTTAACGACTCTTGAGCAAGGACATGAACGAGTTTTGAGTGCTCTATGGATCCTCTTTAGTCTTCTTCCTACCCTTCCCTATCTATCTGTCTCAGCAACGCTTCAGGTGAGACTTCTTCTCTTCGGAGGAGATGAAAATGCTAGTGCTCTAGACTACACGGTACCTTTTGTTGGTAACCTGAGAAGGACCCTGGTTTGATCAAATCCGCGCCAACAAAATGGTTCCATTGTTGGGACCCATGTTAAAAGGGAACCTCTAGGGAGAATGTTGTCATTGATCCATAGATATGGTATTGATCAATGGTGGGAAAGGAACTCTGATTCCTTCATATGGAAAGAAGAAGGACTAAGAAGAAAATCGTTGGAAAACACTCGCGCAATATTTTACTCAGAAAGATCAAGCGACCAGTATGATATTTTCTGGGTTAAATTCCCGAAAGAATTTTTTCACTGGATAAAGAGGCTCCAAGAAGCTCCAGAGTTCCAAGGATGGGCCAAGACGATCTGTGTGTGGGATACCAAAAAGTTAGCAGCACTCCAAAGGCTGGATTGCCCAGTTCCACAAGTTGTGGATTTCTAGGTTAGCACCACGCTGGAAGGATACATAATCGAATTTGTAGTTGAGAACCACCAGTCTTTCTCGCAGGCAGAGGAAATTTTCAAGAAAGGCACAAGAGGAAGGTTGTTGAGAGAAATCCCCCTGCAGATTAAGGCTTTCTTGATGGAGGAGGGGATGTTGATTATCTCCCCAACCGAGATGGCAACATAAACACCCTCACTTGGGGTAGAGCGAGACGGGGTGAGGGTCATGGAATGAGGAAGGGGAAGGGTTCTTTAACAAATGGGGGGGGAAACAATAAGAAATGGATTCAAGAGATGAGTGAGCCTTGAAGAGAGTCACCATAGTTGAGAAGTGGTGGCACAGAAAGATCAAGAAAGTCACAAGACAATATGAAAAGTTGAGGAAAGAAGGAGGATCGGGAGAAGTCGAGGAAAGACAGATGGAAGAACTGTAGAGGATGAGAAGATAGGAACGACTGGCTAGTTAAAGATTAAATGAGAGAGAAGAAAGGAGAGAAAGAAGTCCCAAGGAAGCGGGACAATAAGGATAAAGAATGGAAGAAAGAGAGGAGGAAGTCGGCATGAATCTTGGAGGAGATAGAGAAGATTCAACCCCAATAACAGGAGAAATCGAGAATCCGGCAGAATAAATCGTCCCAATAGAAGCTAATGAGACCCCCCAGATCAAATAAAATTGCCCCGAAGCCAGTGGCGCCAGCCCCAAATCACCCATGCCCCAAGTGCCTTCTATACAAGCAGTAAGTCCAATACTACCCTCTCATGCTAGTTATGTTCCAGTACAATTAGTTAGTTAGTCACAACCAGGAAGTGTGGGCACAGGGAGAACATTGGGATCCCCTGGTAGATCACAAGGAGGACCATTAGGGTTTGTATTGATACGAACAACAGGACCAACAATGGCCAGTCAGGTGGGAGGTTCGATTGCCCAATACCCATAATTTTGGGGTGAGGGAGACGAAGACATTGAGCAACATTGGTTCTTCTGCGAAGCCATCTGGAGATCCAGAGGAACTCTGGATGTGAATAAGTTGGTCGAGTTCCAGACTACCTTGAGAGGTTGCGCTCTGAAGTGGAACATGAAAATCATTGAACCAGGAGTGCCAGGGACACAAGGTCAAGCTTTCACACTTGGCTAGGTATGGATGAGGTTCATAGAAGAGTTCAAACTTCCTCAATCAGAACAATAGGCCATGTCTGAGTTGTGCGAGATACAACAAAGGGAAGGCGAATCGGCCTGGGAATACAGCCAGAATTTTAAAGATACCATAGGAAGGTTGTCACATCCAATCCATGAAGAACATCAAAGGGAATGGTACATTCAGGAGCTGCTTCCTCTAACTTGGATTCTGCTAATGCAACAGAAAATAGCCATGTTGAAAAATGCCTTGGAACAATCAATGTCGAATCCATGGTGGGATACCCTGGGAGCTTAAGAATAACCTGACCCCTAGTAGATGCGAATCCGGCGCAACTACAAGGGAAGATATCAGAACTTACAGAAAATATTCAGGAGCTGAGGATACCTAGACCAAGACGACCACAGTTTTGGTGCACTGGATGCTATATGGAAGGTCATATGGTGAATGAATGTTTGTGGATGAGGGGACTGGGATCTCCTCAAAATTTGATGGTACCCCCAGCAGGACCTACAGGAGGAGTTGGGCAAGTGTCGACGAACTCACCATTCCATAACCCCACCCCATATCATGCTTTTTGAGGAGGCCAAGTAGCACCAACAGCATAACATTGTGAGATCTGCCAAATCCATGGGTGTTGGCACAGAGTCAAACCCAGGGTTCACTCCAAGATCGCACCAACAAGCCCTAGATACTGGCCCTTTCGATAGCACCTACGAAGCAAATAAAGTCTCACCCGAAGCAGCTAAGAGGGGGGTTGCAGGACAGGAATGTCTACAACTAGGGGAATATCAAGTGGATCTATCACAACAACAGTACAATGTTCATATATCACTTATCAACTAGGTCTATCTTGCGCAGATATAGAACTGATCTAACATAAGACTGCAAATAAAAATATAACAATGACAGAGATCCAGGCATCAATCACACATATGACACAAAATATACGTGGTTCACCCTCTCTCTAGGGCTACGTCCACATAACTGTGCTTATGATTTGTTAAGGTAAAGAATACAGTTCTTCTATGCACTCTCAGCTAGTAGGTCTTCTTTCTTCTCTCTATTTCTCTCCCCTTCCTACGCACCTAGTTGCAGGACTTGACCTTCACACACAGTTGAAGATCTCACAATACAATCCTCTCCCTCCACAACAGAGCTATAAAAGAAATATCATACCAATACTTAATGACCAACCCGACCCAGGTCCTCTTGACCTTTATTTATACATTACAATCCCCCACCGACAGCCTTAGGTCAAAACCTAGGTTCCAAAACCCTAGGTGTCTAAAACCCTAGGTCAACTTGACCCACTTTTTCCGCGCTTCACCAACCTGTCTTTCCTTCTTCATCACGCGGTGATCCAAAGCATCCAATGATGGATTTCTCTACTTGTTGAGGTTTCCACGGTCCTTCTTCCTTTCTGATCTATCATCCTTGATCTTCTCGTCCAATGGCTTTCTTTTCTACACTTTGCTCCGTCTTTCCTGTTGTTTTTGTCACTTCGACTCAGTGACAGTTACTGTGTCTCCTGCGAAGCTCGATTTTTACCTTTCCTTCCTTTTTCTTCGCTTCCTTCCATAACCAAGGGCCAACAGGCCCCCAACACTCACCTGTGACTCATCCCGAGGCACTTCAGATCTGATCCTCTCGCTTTACTTCGAGTTTGGACTGCACAGTCCAGCCCTTGCTTTCTACTTTATGCCTCCTTTCCATCCTTGTGAAGACTGTCTTTTATGTGTCTAGTACCCAGTTTCAACTGCACCTGGTACCTAGAACCTTTTCCTCATGCTTTTACTGAGATATGCAAGGCATTTGGTTATCATAGTACAACTTCAGATGACTCCCATTCACAAATCCTTCCTTCCAGTCTCTCTTCAATGTCTTTAGCTACACATCTCCTCCTTCTGTAACATAGGCAATCTCATATGGTCTGAGCCAATGTGTTCTGAACTTCCCAGGGTGTTTGATAAACTTACTTTCATACACCAGTACTAAATCACCTTTCTTGAATGTCTTCTTCTTGATGTGTCTGTCATGATAGGCCTTTTCTCGTTCCTTCTGAACTTGTTTATGGAATCCTGCAATGAATCTGTCTTCTTCTAGTTCAACCAACTGTGCAAGCCTCTCGCGAACAACGTCGGTATCATCCATGTCTGTAAATGAAACAATTCTTAGGCTTGGTACTAAGGATTCCATAGGGAAAATATCTTCAAGACCATAAACCAACTTGAAGGGGGTATGCATTGTTAATTTCTTGCAAGTGGTTCTATAAGCCTAGAGTACTACTGGTACCCTTAAATCCCAGTAATCCATGTTCACACTGCAAATATTTGTCAATGTTGTCTCCAAGATCTTATTGAATGCTTCAACCGTTCTGTTTGCTTGTGGATGGTAAGGTGTACTCTTCTGATGGTAGACTGCAAATTCTTCAGTCAAGGCTTCAACTGTCTTATTGATGAAGTGTGTACCTTGATCACTCATAAGGATCTTAGGGCATCCAAACTTGGTTATTATGTCATCAAATATAAAACGCGTAGTTGTAGTTTCACTACAGTCCTTGACTTCTCTGGCTTCGGCCCATCTGGTTAAGTATTATGTCGCAGTAATAATGTACCTTGCTCTTGTGCGCTTTACTGGTGGGTTTATAGGTCCCACGAAGTCAATGGCCCACTTTTCAAATGATTTTAGGGTCATCTGCGGTGCTAATGGAATTTCATCTCTTCGGGATGGTTTTCCAATTCTCTGGCATACATCACATGCTCTGGCATACTCTTTAGCATCTTTGTGTAATGTAGGCCACTAAAGGCCAACTCGCAAAACCTTTTGCGCAGTTTCTTTCCCTGCATAACGTCCTCCTGCGATGCCTTCATGAGCTTTTGCGAGGATCAGTGGTCGCTCTGTCTCCATAACACACCTCCTTAATATTTCATCCAGTCCCATTTTGTACAGTTGTCCAGCTATAAGTGAAAAGTCTGTAGCACACACCACTAGTTGTTTCTTCTGAGGAATTGTATACTCACTTGGAGCCATTCGTGTTGACAGGAACTGGACTATGTCTGCGAAGTGGTCATCAATATTTCTAATGGCGAGCAGTTGTGTATCCGGTAATGTATCCTCCAAACTGGTAGGTTCTTCGCCATGTTCCAACCTTGATAAGTGGCCTGGGCCCTTGTTCATTCTTCCTGGATTAACTATGATCTCAAAATCATATTCTTGAAACAGTGGAAGCCATCTTCATATTCGCCCCCCCAACACTGGCTTGTTGACTAGGTACTTCAGCGTGGAGTGATCAGTAAACATTTTAAAGTGTCCTCCCAACAAGTAGTGGCGGAATTTTTGCAGTGCATACACCATGGCTAGTCCCTCTCTCTCTGTAGTGGTGTAATTAACTTCAACTGTGGATAGCTTCCTACTCGAAAATGATAATGGACGATCAATGTCCCCTTCTCCACTTTGTGCCAGTACTGCTCCTAATGAAATAGAATACGCATTGACATGCACATGGAATTCTTTGCTCCAATCTGGAAAAACCAGAATGGGCACTATAACCATCTTTTGTTTCAGTGTGTCAAATATCTACTCACATTCATTTGTCCACTCATACTGGCAGTCCTTCTTCAACAGCTTCTCCATTGGTGTTGTAATTTGGTCATATCCTATGATAAATTTCTTGTAATATCCAGTATGGACCAGTGCAGTGCGCAGTTGTTTGACTGAAGTATGAGGTGGCAAATCAACTATAATTGCAATTTTAGATGGGTCAACTAGCAATCCCTGCTTGCATACAATATGACCTAATAACACTCCAAATGGTGAGAAGAATATGCATTGATTTAGATTCAAAGAAATTTGACACTGCCTGCATTTTTCCAACATTAGCCTTAGACATTCAATATGATTTTTCATAAAACTAAAAACAGTCCAGTCATCAAAGTATGCTTCTAAAAATTTATGCAAAAAAATTTTGAATGCTTCGACCACCACCCTAGAAAAGATGGCAGGGAAATTCTTCAATCAAAATGGCATTACTGTATATTGGTAGGATCGCCACTCTGTGGCAAACGTAGTCTTATGACGGTCCTCCTTGGAAATGTGGATCTGATGGTATCCCGAAAATCAGTCTGTAAAATAATATACTTCCTGGCCTCCCACGTTATCCAACACTTCGTCTGTGAATGGTGTAGGGAAAGGGTCATGCAGACAGACATAATTCAACTTTCTGAGGTCCACACACATCCTGATTTCTCCTGACTTCTTGACTTGTACCACCATATGGCTGATCCACTCTGAATCTTCGACATGTTCAATAATCCCTGCTTCCATCATTCAGTCGAGCTCGATCTTCACTTTTTCCTTGTATTTCGGGTTCAATCTATAAGGTATTTTCTTGACTGGCTTCACATTTGGATTCAAAGGTATTCTCATCGCACCCATAGGCCCTTTGATTCCCTTCATATCAGTGAACTTGTTCGGGAACAAGTTCTAATATTCGTGCAATAACTCTGTAATCTTGTCAATGGTAGAAGCATCCCAATAATCCCCGACATTGGCAAGCTTTAGTGTCTCCTCTGTCCCAATATTGACTTTCTTTATTTTGATCGGTTGTCCTATGAATGGCATCTCAACTCCTAGTCCTTCCACATTTTTGTGGCCTTCTATCTCAGTGATTTTTACCTTCCTCGGATCATCATCTTCATCGCCATTAATGTTGTAACATCCTTGCAATTATGTAATGGTGCGGTCCATTCATCCTCTTCTTTATCCAAAGGGAGGCCGAATGCCTCCTTAAATAATTTATGTCTCACAATCTGTAATGCTTGGTCTACTGAAGAAAATTCACTTTCAAACAAAAAGGTGGTTACAAAATTATGGATCATACCTTCCTAATCTGAAGTGACAAGGCGCAGCTCCGCTTGAAGGTACCAGTTGATAGGGATCATGTCCAGCGTGTTAATGAATATGTGCACCCATTGTTCTCGAAGAATGTCACTCCAGGCCTCTTCGCAGCTTCGCACATGGTCCATTGGGAAAATTTGACATGTGTACCTCACTTTGCAGCTTCCTACTTATGCTGAGAACTGCGTTGTCATCAAAGTTCGACATTGTGTCCAGTTTGTGATGTTTCCTTTGTGCGTCCCCCACCATCTTGCTACTGTGGCTTTAATGGCCTCATTCATTGCCAACAGCCTCTATTGTATTGGTACACTTGTCTCAAACTCTGAGAAGAAGTTTTCTAAAGGGTTCAACCCATCAAATGTGGGTAAGTTACTCACTATTGTGTCGATCCAGAGAACCTCTCTGGTTAATCTAGCACATATTCTGGTAGAGACTTCATACATCTGGTTCTACCAGTTCTCCGGCGCTTCTTATGCGTTTGATGAACATGTGTTGTCACTTCACCAACTCAGATTCCCATCGACTGTAGAATTGATATAATCTTGTTGTTTGGTTGTTATTTTGTAGATGTTTTCTAGTTCGTACGCATGGTCTTCTTCTCTGATAGGCTCTGTGTATCGAGGACCCTCATTTGGATCTAAAGGTGCAATGACCCTAAGGACATCTCTTTAAAATGGAATACACCTCTTCTTTAGATCAACAACAGTAGAATTTTTTAAGGCCCAATCAATTCCTAATAATGCAAGATAAGGGCATTTGTCATCAACAATTTCAATTACTTCAAAATCTGCAAAATTTCTAACTCCATCGATGTCCACAGGGACATGTTCCACCGTCCAAATGGGATAAAAACTTGTTGATAAGCCATTCTAAGCCTGATAGGTGTTGAAATAATGTAACTGCAAAGAGTATTCTTATTATTATTTGATATATTAATCATTGGATCAATCCCCATTGTGGATTGATCATTGTAATAGGACCAAATCCCCTTTTGCGGATTGGTCAAATGATAATTATAATAGGCAGAATAAGAAGTCGGCCCCAGCAGATATTAAAGAGGCCCCAGAACATAATAAAGGTGGTTATAACCACCCAGTTGGAGAAGTTGGCCCTGCTAGTGAAGAGACACTTCACACGTGCCAGTCTAATATAAATAAGGAGGCTAGCGCCTTTCTTAGACACACAACTCACTTGCTCATTTCATGAGACAAGTTTTGGATCTGCAGTTAGAGAAGAAGGAGAGAGAGTGGCGCATATATGGGAGAGGATATTCTGTATTAGTTTAAGAGATCTCTTGGCATTGTATTGGCTATCTATAATAAGGAAGTTTTGTTGGTTTTTCTTCCCCTAGAGGGTTTCCCAGGCTAAATGTTGTGTCTCTTGTGATTGTGTATTTCTCAGTGATCTTGCATTATGCTATTGTTATCTAATATGCAAAGAACTATAATAATGTCTTAAACATTAACATCATTTCAGAGCCAAGCTTAAGGAAGCATATTTCACAAGAGTGAAAAATGTCACTGTTGTCGTACATGAAAATTAGGGATTTTTTATGGTGAAGCTTTTCAACCCCAAAACCATCTAGAAAAGTGTTTCCTCCCCTAAGGATCACTTTGGCACTCTCAGCGCACCTTTTCAATGGATGGATCTCCTAGAAAGTGAAACCCTAGTTTCACAAAGTACCAGAAGTACCAAAAAACCAGTGTACCAGAAGTACCAGAGTACCAGAGGTACCAGAAAACCAGAAGCACCAGTCCAGAAATACGCAAATCAAATTTGGACGAGAAAAAGTTGGATTTTCTTAGATCCAAACACACCAGGATACTCACCTCAACCAAGCGCACCTCCTGGTAAGTTCAGATTTTGATTTTGAGCACTTTCTTTTTTCGGTCATTTTCCTAGCTCCAGGTAATATGTCTGCAAGCATTAAGCTTGTTGACAAGCTATAAGGAGTGGAAAATTTCCATGCCTAGAAGTATAGGATTGGCCTCATTCTTGAAGAGAATTACCTAGCAAGATTTGTCAAAGAAGAAGTACCAGAACTCGTCGATGCTGCAAAAAATGCAAAGCATCAAAAGGACACAATCAGGGCCAAAAGAATCATTGCAGATTCAATTAAAGACCACCTGATTCCTTATGCTTCATCTAAGAATACTTCAAAATAAATGTTTGATGCCTTGACCAGACTATATGAAGGAAAGAACGTAAACCAGAATATGAATCTAAGAACTCAACTGAAGAATACAAGGATGCAGAAAGGAGAAACGATTCAGGAATACTTCTCCAGAATCTCAGAATTCAAAGAACAGTTAGAAGCTATTGAAGATACTATAGATGAAGACGAACTCATAATGATGTCCCTAAATGGTCTCACAAGACCTTGGGATGCATTCATCCAAACGATGTGTGCCAGAACGGAGAAACTGAAGTTTGATAGTCTATGGGAAGAATGCATCCAAGAAGAAACAAGAATAGCGAATCGTGAAGCATTGCTAGCAAGAGATAATGATCAAGCCCTAGATACTCACACCAAAGGAGGAAGGAAGAAACCCTACTT
>SNQJ01S0067100.1:21481-32019 GCA_010110895.2 Picea sitchensis | reverse complement strand
TTTTGTTGGGTTTTCTTCCCCTAGAGGGTTTCCCAAGATAAATGTTGTGTCTCTTGTGATTGTGTATTTCTCAGTGATCTTGCATTATGCTATTGTTATCTAATATGCAAAGAACTATAATAATGGCTTAAATGTTAAAAATAGGGGAATAGATCAACTTCGGTTTTCCCATCAGTGCCCAGGTTTGCTTCGTCATGACATTGACCTCCGACCCTAAGTCGAGGACCACTTAGTCTATATCATATTCTCCTATTTGAGCATTCAGGTGTAATTCTTTATTTGTCCTTCTCCTTTTCAGAATTTGGTGCACTTCCCTATTCAGTAAGGAGTCTATCTTTCCTAGCTCATACTGCTTGATTAAATCTTGTAATTCTTGTACAGTACTTTTATCTTGAATCAACTTAACACAAGTGCAAAAAAAATCCATGAGTTTTCTTACCTCTTTTCCTTATGTTGGCGATGCAGACTGATCAAATGCCTGAGGCATGCCATATTCTTTGATTTCTGGTTGTTTCTTTGATGAAGACCCTTGATCTCCTTTGAATTATTTTCTTGCCTCCTCAAATATCTGTCTTTCTTTCTTAGCATCGAACGTTGGGGTTTTCTCTGTAGTTTTCCTGACTCCATGGTCATCTATAGTCTTTCCTTGGGTTGCTTTGTCTTCTCCTGTAGCAACACCTCCTCGAGTGATAACAGCGAATCTAGGGTCTGCTCCGTGAGGTTCATCATATATCAGTTGCAATTGCGGGTTTTGTTGAGGTCCTCATCTTTACTGAAGCTTAGCTACCAGCAAAGGGTAGTCCTCGATGACATGCTTGAAGGAATTACAATAATTGCAGGTTGTGCAAGGGTTCTGACAGTCCCTCGCTAAATGTTCTGGCTACACACAGTTGTAACATATTATTTGTCCTCAGCCTCGACCCATACCTCCTCCTCCTCCTCGTCCTTTGTATCCACCGCGAGGATTGAAACTTCCTCTTCTTGGAGAATTATACTGTGCATTGTTTCCTTATTGGTGTACTTCTCCTTGGATATTGTATATGTCTCTTGATCTTTCGTGCATCAGGTCAAAATCCCTACAATCTATATCATCATGCCCTACGGACTTACAGAATGTGTAGTACAAGTTTGTGGGTTTCTGAACATACTTCTCCATATAGTAGCACTCACCAGGGCGATGTCGGTTTCTGCATACTTCGCACCAGGGCAGGTTAACTTGCTTCAAGGGGCTCAACGCTCCTGAGGCCAAATATTCATGAAACAGGGGACAGTGTTATTTATCATGACCTTTGGATCTACATCTTACACACCAAATATCTTCTCTTTTGTCCTTTCCCTTGTCCCTCTTCATATCCTCAACCTGTAGAGACAAACTAATCAGTTGGCTCAAGATCTGGCTCATGCCTGTTGATTCAAGGTTCATGGCGATCTCCAAAGCTTCTGCCTATGATGCAATATTCTGTTGCATCAGGGGAACTCTGATGTGTGGTAAAAGAGTAGCGATGAACCATTCTTTGTTCTGCTCAACTAGGATCTTAAAAGTCAATCGGCCTGTTAGGGTCTTGAATCTCTGATCGAACTCCCAAATAGGTTCGGCAGCCTTATGTTTGATCTCCTTCAGCTCAGTGATACACTATGACTTCGACTTAGGTTTTTTAAACTATGCAACTAGCACGTTCTTGATCTTGTTTAGTGGCTTAGGTTGTGCAAGTCCTTGGACAAGCTTCATGTACCATCTTGGTGCGTGATCCCTCAACGTAGTGCTAAATTGGTTTATTTTAACAGCTTCATCGGTAATATTTTTAATGCTCCATATGGCCTCACATAGGAACCAGTGTTGATCATGATCTTTAGATCCATCTCCTCTAAAGATAGGGAGCCTCATATCGTCTGCCATAGAGTTGCCTAGGTTTCATGTCTGAGTAGATGTTGAACTACTAGTAATAGTAGTCTGCGGACTCTGGTGATTCAGAATATTTTGATTATTTAGCCTTTCTGAAATAAAAAAAGGATTGATATTACTTACTTCAGTGGTCTGCGCAGTTCCTGATGTTTCTGGCTCGTTCGGGAAAAGTTCTTCAACTTCCTCTTCCTCTGCTCTGGTGGGTTATGAATATTCTTCGTATGTCAGATCTACCTCTTCTCCACTGTAGAAACCCTCATCTCCGTAGTTTTGCTTGAACAGGTTCTCAAGGTGAACCTCTTGAAATACTTTCCCACTGCGCGTATGTCTAGCTTCTGTGTCGCTGTCATTGTCTGAATTCTTGAACATTAGCCTTTTCAGATCCAACCAATCTACTGTATCTTCAAGACGTTCTTTTCATGTAATAGCATCTTGATTCTTAGCTTCAGAAATTGTAAAAATTATCCTCTGGGTCCTTTGAAGAAGTATCTCTCGGCATGGCTATATGATTATGTTCTGTCAACAGCAAATTCGATGATATACCCTCCAATGGTACTATCGAACCAGTGATCTACAGCCCTTGATACAGCGTTTTCGACTCTCTTAACCTTCTTAATCAACTCCAACGTCCAGACCATAGGAGGTATAGATCTCAACTCGAACTGGGTATCAGCTAACCTAGATAACCACTCATATAGCTCTTGATGGATTCCTCCAAAGAATATCTCATGAATATCGATGAAGATGTGTCTCTGCAGCCAACCTTCAGTAATTAGATTAGGTTTCTTGTTTTGGGCTTCAACGAAGTCCCTCTCTTGATCCTCTATCCACTTCTGAATCTTTCTCTTCGATGGGAACCACCTTGACATTCCCTTACACAGATTCATATCCCATCAACAAAACCATTTGTTGGCATAGGGGTAGACTCGAGGTTCACTCCAAGAGTACACCAACAATCCCTAGCTACTATCCCTTTCGGTAGCACCTACGAAGCAGATGCAGTCTCACCCAAAGTAGCTAAGAGGGGGGTTGTAGGACAGGAATGTCTACAACCAGGGGACTATCAAGTGGATCTATCACAACAACAGTACATCATTCATATATCACTTATCAGCTAGGTCTATCCTTCACAGCTATAGAACTGATCTAACATAAGACTACAAATAAAAATATAACAATGACATAGATCCAGGCATCAATCACACATACGACACAAAATATACGTGGTTCACCCTCTCTCTAGGGCTACATCCACAGAAATTTGCTTATGATTTATTAAGGTAAAGCATACAGTTCTTATCTGCACTCTCAGCTAGCAAGTCTTCTTTCTTCTCTCTCTTTCTCTCCCCTTCCTGTGCACCCATCTGAAGGACTTGACCTTTGCACACATCTGAAGATATCATAATACAATCCTCTCCCTCCACAATAGAGCTATAACAAAAATATCATACCAATACTCAATGACCAACCCGACCCAGGTCCTCTTGACCTTTATTTATACATTACAATCCCTCACCAACAGCCTTAGATAGAAACCTAGGTGCCAAAACCCTAGATACCAAAAGCCTAGGTGTCTAAAACCCTAGGTCAACTTGACCCACTTTTTCTGGGCTTCGCCAGCCTGTCTTTCCTTCTTCATCATGTGGTGATTCAAAGCATCCAATGATGGATTTATCTACTTGATGAGTTGTCCATGATCCTTCTTCCTTGCTGATCTATCATCCCTGATCTTCTCGTCCAACGGCTTGCTTTTCTGCACTTCGCTCCATCTTTTATTCTCTTTTGCTCACTTCGACTCAGTGATAGTTACTGTGTCTCCCGCGAAGCTCTCTTTTTACCTTTCCTTCCTTGTTCTTCGCTTCCTTCCATAACCAAGGGCCAACAGGCCCCCAACACTCACCTGTGACTCATCCTGAGGCACTTCATATCTGATCTTCTTGTTTTACTTTGAGTTTGGACTGCACAGTGCATCCCTTGCTTTCTGTTTTATGCCTCCTTTCCATCCTTGTGCAGACTGTCTTTTTTGTGTCTAGTACCCAATTTCAACTGGACTTAGTACCTAGAACCTTTTCCTCATGCTTTTACTGAGAGATGCAAGGCAACTGATTATCAAAGTATGACCCCCTAAAGAAACACCTAAGGGAGACAGGTATGACCCCCTAAAGAAAAAACTATTCTTTAAAGATTCAATAGAAGTATTTCAGAATATTCCTAGTCATGAAACACAAGAAAGCCCCTGCTTCACCCCCTACACCCAGAAACCCTGTAGTCATACCAAGACAGCTTAAGGAACCTCAAAACATAGTTGACCTCTGGTTTCAGTTATTCTCTGACATTCTGGGGAATGATCAACGAACAAAAAATTTTCCCAATGCACTGTACCTAGTTTTAGGGAATGAAGAAACCTTAGAAGCAAGGATAAGGGATAATCTTCCTAAGAAAAGTACTCAGAGAGTGCAGCGAAGAAAAGTAAGAACCGAAAAATAATTTCGGCTCATAGCCCAGTTAGATGGCTTCGAAATTAAGGACCTCATGTTGGACCTAGGGTCATATGTGAACATTCTACCTAAGAAGACCTGGGAAGCCTTGGGAAAACTGAGACTGACATATTCCCCAATTCAGTTAAGAATGGAAAACCAATACTGTATATTTCCCATAGGAAGACTGAGAACGTGGAAATCAATGTACCAGGAGTAAAAACAGTGGATGACTTTGAAGTCATTGAGATCATGGGAAACAAGGACCCCTACCCTATGCTCCTTGGCATCCATTGGGCCTATGACAATTATGCAGTGATCGACCTAAAGAAAGACACCATGACTTTTGAAGCTGGGGTAATCAAGGTAGTTCAACCTTTGGATCCATATTTAGGACCCAAGTACACAGAAACAACAGAAAATAATATGGAAGGAGAAGACCTAGACCAGTTGTACACTGTAACAGCTGGGACCAGAAACAATTATATAAATCCTACTGCGGATGGATCAGTAAGCTGGAGAAGTATACAGTCAGCAGACAAAGATTTAGAACTGCCTTTTGATAGTTGGCAACAAGGCTCGCATGAAAAATTCTCAAGGAGATGCGCAACTGTCAGAATGACCAGATGGATTGGAACCGAAGATAGAGAACACCCAGTATACGATGACACCTCAGACCTAGACAATTTTTTGCAGAACATGGAATAAAATGTGATAGAAGACAAAAGAATATTGGTACTAGATATAGCTTTCCAAAACAACCCCTCCAGATGGTGGGCCACTCATAAATCCATACTCAGAACTTGGGACGAGGTGAAGCAAGCTATCAAGTACAGGTTCTTGAATAAGGAGCAGCTAGAATTAGGGATGCAGACGGATCCCCATGCCACGCAACTGTTCAACGAAGAATAGGATCCTAGAATACACATTGAACAGTGCGTAACATAGTGGAAAGCCGCGGAGATACCCTTTCACTTTTGGTTTCAAGTATTTCCCCACTCTCTAGCCCCAATCCCGAAATCTTGGTTTGTACATGAGGAAACCAGAAGACCAACCAGTGATTGGAAAACACTGGGAGTTCAATTCTGCAAAGACTTCTCATTCACAAGTAAGTACCCTGAACTTGAACTAGCTCTACAAAAGTTTCAAGAACTTATGTGTATAGCCAATAGAAATAAGAGATCAAACTTTGTAGTGTTCCCTAAGCATACCCAAGAACTTCAAAATAAATGCCACTTACCCTCGACTGGAAATCCTATTGAATGCTATCAGATTGGAAAACACTCAGAAAGCCTAGATGAATTAAAATAACTGAGAAACCTAGTCATCAAAGAGATAGAGGGGAGCAGAGAAATCCAAAATACCATACCTAGCCAGACTGATAGTTCCTATAATCACCCACTAAAATTGAAGAGACTCAACATAGGGACCGAAGAGCAACCCAAGATATCCTTGGTGGGAGATTACTGGGATGAACAAGTCAGTCAGGAAATACAGAGTTTACTGCGAGAATATGAGGATTTGTTCCCAAAGACTTTTTCAGAATTAAAGGGAATCAAGGAAGTCATGGGAGAGATGAAGATTGAGTTAAAACCAGGATCCAGGCCTATTAGACATATACCATACCGTCTTAACCCTAGGATAAAAGAGAAATTTAAGAAGGAGATTGACAAGATGTTAGAAGCAGGTCTCATTTTTTTTGTAGAAGAAGTCGAGTGGGTCAGCCCGATAGTAATCAAAAGAAAGAAATACATAGAGGATATTAGAGTTTGTGTAGACTACAGGAGTCTCAACGCTGCCTGTGTGCACGACCCTTTCCCAACACATTTTACCGATGAAGTACTCGAACAGGTTGCAGGGAAGGAAGCATACTCATTTACAGACAAATTTTCTGGATACCATCAAGTCAGGATCACCGAAGAGGATAAGATAAAGACCACTTTCATTACCGAAAGGGGATCTTTTGCATACAACGTGATTCCATTTGTCTTAAAGAACACCCCTGCAGTTTTTTCCAGGATTGTGATAGCAACCTTTAGAGAATTCATTCACAAATTTATAGAAGTCTACATGGATGATTGGACAATATATATCTTGCTCAAGGAACATATAGCACTGCTAAGGCTAATGTTTGACAGATGCAGAGAATTGCAAATCTCATTAAACCTTAGAAAATGTATCTTTTGTGTGCCACATGGCAATCTGTTGGGCCACATAGTCTACCGAGAAGGAGTATTAGTAGACCCAGCTAAATTTGTGTCCATTGCGAATATGACACCACCTATAAGTGCTAAATAGTTATGCTCCACACTAGAACATATAGGCTACTATCGTAGGTTCATTCGAAGTTACACCAACATTACTGCACCTCTGGAAAACCTCCTGAAAAAGGCTGAAATGTTCCAATGGACTCCCGAATGTGATAAATCATTTGAGACACTTGAGGAGAATCTCATTACAACACCGATTCTGATATTCCCAAACTGGGATAAGGAATTCCACGTCCATGCAGATGCTTCAGGAATTGCCTTAGGAGCTATCTTAACGCAACCTGGAGATGGAGATATGGATCACCCCATCTACTTTGTGAGTCGGAAACTGTCGCAAGTAGAGCGCAACTATACAATGACAGAAAAGGAAGGCTTAACAATGATATATGATTTACATAAATTTAGACATTATCTGCTAGGTTCCCATTTCAAATTCTTTACTGACCATTCTGCATTAAAATACCTAGTTAACAAACCCGTGCTGGAAGGGAGAATTTGTAGATGGTTGTTGTTGTTTCAAGAATTTTCCTTCGAAGTTATCATCAAGTCGGGACGATGCAACATCATACATTATCATCTATCCATACTAGAGTCGGGAGAAAGTGGCGGAGCAGTGGACGACCAGCTCCCAGACGTAGATTTTTTCAGGATTGAGGCCATACTAGAATATCTAGAGGACATAGTAGTCCTTCTCAGTATAGGAGCTTGTCCTGAAACGTATTCTGCAACCTAGAAATTCCATATGGTTGTTAGAACAACATATTACTAGTTGATCGTCGGACAATTGTATAAACTAGGACTAGACAGCATTCTCAAATGATGTGTCTTGGATCATGAAAGGCAGGATATACTATGGGAATATCATAGTGGAGTTGCAGGAGGCCATGAAGGAGGAAAGGCCATGACATAGAAAATTCAACAAGCAGGAATTTGTTGGGCAACGCTTTTCAAGGACACAAAAGCATACGCTAGATCGTGCTATGTTTGTCAATGAGTGGGCAAGCCGTCACGCCAAGATAAACTACCACTACAACCAGTTAGAGCTCTACAACCATTTGAGAAATGGGCAGTTGACTTCATCGGACCAATCAACCCCATAGCCAAACATTCAAAGGATAGATACATCATTACCACAACTGACTACCTTACCCAGTGGGAAAAAGCAGTAGCGGTACAGGACTGTTTGAAAAATATGGCTACCTGGTTCATCTTCAAAAATATCATTACCCGCTTCGGATGTCCCAGGAGCCTAACCAGCGATCAAGGAGCTCATTTCATTAGTAGCACCATAGAAACACTTACAGCAAAATGTATGATTCAACATCACAAGAGCAGTCCATACCACCCACGGGCCAATGGAATAGTCGAAGCCTTCAACAAGATCCTGGAAAGGGGACTAACAAAGGTATGTTGCGCAAACTGAGAGGACTGGGATGATAGAGTTCCAGCAGTACTATGGGCCTATAGGAAAACCACAAAGAAACTCCACAAATACACACCATTCTAGATAGTTTATAGAAGAGAGTAAGGGGTGCCTGCAGAGTTCATCACTCCAAGCCTATATATTGCACAAGTCACACGTATGACAGAACAGGAATCAGTGGCGTAGAGAATTGCGGAGCTACAAGAACTCGAGGAAACCAAATTTCTAGCAAACTTCCATCAGTTGGTTGAAAAGGAAAGACAAAAATCTTGGCACGATAGACACATTAAAACCAAGGCATTCACACAAGGGGACAAGGTGTTACTCTACAACAGTCGATACCAGAAGCATCCTGGAAAATTGCATATGCAATGGTGGGGACCTTTCATAGTTGCGGAGATTCGACCTTCAGGAGCAGTCAAACTCACGCAACTTGATGGTGTGCTACAACCAGGATGGGTGAATGGAGCTCTCCTGAAGCCCTACCTATCTCAAAACTAAGAAATAAGGACAGTCGCTCCAAGTCGACAGAGCTTGTACAATCGTTAGATTTGAGTTTTGTTTTCTTATTTTGAAATGTTGTAAAATCAGTTAATAATGTCTATGTGCACAGTGTCATGCCATAACACATAGTTCATTTTTTTTTTTTAAGCATTGGTTTCTACAGAATGGACGAATCAATAGTACAAGACCTGAAGCACGGAAAATTCCATTAATGACAGTCATTAAATATGGCGGAGAAAACCTTTGTGGTCGAAGGCACCATGAATACCAATCCAATATGAATTATAGGCCATGAAAACCCAGTCCAGTCACAACCTTTATTACCATTTTGGTACCCCGACTGACATTTTTAAGACATAAAGCTGCATTGTGCCAAGATTCCATCGAATTTCGCACTGTGACACCCACCCGTCAAATAGAAAGGTCTCAATTCGGCCACATCCCTATTCCACTCAAATAAGTAAATGCCAAGATCACCCAATAGGATTTAACTTGATTAAACCATCTCGTCGGACAACTCACACCCAAGTGCATCTATACGGTCATGATGAATATCAGTTACTGCTAAAACTTCCTAGTTAAGCCAGGTATAAGGCTCTCATAACTCTGTCGAGAACGTATTGTTTCTAAAAATGAGCATATCCATTTTCGAATCCAACAGTGTGAACTAGTTGGTACCACTGTAAAAGCCGCAGATGTATCCCTAGTTCTTATCTTCCACAGAAGCACGAATAACTAGAGCCACATCAAGTCGAAGCACCATGATGAAAGAAGAAATACCAGATGATCCCTACGACCCCTGGGTCGAGATCGTGGAAGACCTCAAAGGAAAGATAGAGCAAGTCAAGATCCTCGACCTTGATCTCACGGATTCAGCCTTGTTCCCACAGATGCACACAGATGTATTTTGGGAGATGGCTCTGGATGGATCCGGGGACATACAATTCGTACCAAAACAAGGGTTCATCAACTTTTTAACTCAACCATCATGAACCTGAGAGACTTACCAGTCTTTGGTACCACAAGCAAGATGGCGCGCTACATGACATTTATGATCAACAGAGTGCATGGCAAAAGTCTATGGTTGTATAAGAGGTATCCAATCCATGCACAAGATATCTAGCAGCTTACTGGACTATCCTCCCAAGGAGAGGATGTCTCGAAAGGATTCCAAGGCCCCGGCAAGCACGGGAAAAAGAAAGGCAAGCTTAGCCTATACGAGAATTTTAACACAAAGAGAGCAGGATGCACAACAATTATTGAACAAATTATGCCTGAAATGGTCTGAACTGGCTACTACATCGTAGCGAACAAGGTTATGAGGTCTTACTATAGGGGAGAATGTACCCTAGATGCACTCTCAGTCACCGACTTTTGTGCACAAGCAGCTGTGTTCAACTGGTGTTGTTTCTTGCTGGAGGAACTACTAGTAGCTTGTGAAGAAGCATAGGAGAAGGGAGGAACCTTCACCTATGGATACCTACTTGTGGAATTCGCAATGCTCAAATGGATGCCACCTGTGGGAAAACAACCGGAAATCCCAGATAAGGGGTGCATGGCGAAGATTTTTGAGCCATGGCAGTCCAAACCAGACTCGGAGAACACAACATTCAACAATGCATCCTTTGCCAAATGGTATAATTTGATGATAGACACAATGAAAAGGATGTGCATCCCATAGGAGATCCTCAATTGCAACATGCAGAACATCGCCTTCAGCATGAACCAGCGCAACACATTCGTTTGGCCGAGACATGCTAGCTGGGAACATTTCCACACATGGATGCTACTGTTCTACTTGGACAAGGAATATTTTGATAAGGAAGTCATGTCATGGCCAAGAGTTAAACGTGGCCCACGTAAATTAGGGATGCATTACATTTTGCCTACGGAGTTGATCAAGAAAAAATACCAACAAACAGGGGAGGGACTGAGTCCAAGCCCCAAGCATGAGAAGCGAG
>SNQJ01S0067099.1:22936-42917 GCA_010110895.2 Picea sitchensis | reverse complement strand
CCTGGTCAAGGGGAGTACTTATTGAATATATGGTGTATTTCCAAGATGCTCATAGTTGACAGGGGGAACATGTTTTGCAACAGCTCAGGGGGAGCATGTTTCTTCTTTGACATTGATGTCAAAGGGGGAGAAAAGAGTACGGGAGGAGAGTCCGAATGCATGTGAGTGCTTGTGTTTCCATCAATGCCAAAAGGGGGAGATTATTTGCAAATATTTAACAGACAACGAATTCTTGTCATTGATGGCAAGTACAATGATGAAGATGGCATGAGTACATAAAGTATGTAATAGATGGGCATTATGAGAAGACGATGCAGAGAAGATTCGATTAATCTCAGAAGAGATAGTGTAGAGGATTGTTGGTAGATCATCGATGGAAAGATCAGAGTAAGAGGAACAAAGTAAGCTTGGGAGGAGAAGCAGCATTTATGATCATTGGATCCCATTTACAATTCCCGATGACCATCAGATCAAGTGTTGATCGAGACTGTTGATCCCATGCCATTTCAGGGTTTCACAAATCGTGACTTGGAGAGGCAAGAAACATAACCACTGAAATCACGATTTAATTGCAGCCGTCAGATCAAGGTTTGTTCTGGACCGTTGATCCAACTCCATCTCGGAGATTCTCCTATCACGATTTGGAGAGGCATGTAACATAACCACTGAAACAATATGCAAAATCGTGATTTAATCGCAGCCGTCAGATCGAGGTTTGTTCTGGACCGTTGATCCAACTCCATCTTATAGCTTCGCCTATCGCGACTTGGAGAGGCAAGAAACATAACCACTGAAATTTTGATATGCGAAATCATGATTTAATCACAGTTGTCAGATCAAGGTGTGATTTGGACCGTTGATCCGACTCCATTTTGGAGTTTCATGAATCACGACTTGGAGAGGCAAGAAACATAACCACAAGAATGCCAAAATCGCAATATGCGAAATCGCGATATGCGAAATCGTGATATGATCTGAGCCATTGAATTACGATGAGATCTAGACCATAGATTCATCGAAATCGTGGACCGTTGATCTAAGATTCATTTCGGAGTTTCGCCTATCACAACTTGGAGTGACAAGAACCTCTATCGAAGGAATCGCGAGATGCGAATTCAAGATGAGATCTGGACCGTAGATTCTGTTGTAACAGATTTCCAATTTAACTCAGTGCTACATAATAGAGAAGACTAACTTGAAGGTTGAACCCATTTAAGTGAAAGCTGTACGTCTTCTTAAGGTATTGTGTGGTTAGCAAATAGGTCAAATTGTGTATATTTTATAAAATCTGGAGTTTTTCAATCTGCTGAAAGACCAATGATTTATCGGGATTTTAAAACGTCCAATATTCTGTTGGATTCGGAATACAATACCAAGCTGTCTGATTTTGGACAGTTGCCTTCAAAGAACGAACCTCTAGGAGCTATTAGCAAGGATGCTTGTATACCACCACATAGCCAGTCTCCAAGGCATAAAGAATCTGGTCACAGTGACTTCCATTCTCCATTTGGATTTTCAGAGTATTGGGGTCATTTATGGAGATATAGGAAGTTCTCCCCTTTATGTGTTTTCTTCCACTTTTACAGATGGTATCAATCATCCAGATGATGTTCTTGGTGCTCTGTTTCTCATAGTTTACTTGCTCACTCTTTTGCCACTTCTCAAATACGTTTTTATTGTACTTTGGGCCAATGATAATGGAGATGGTGGCTATGATATCTGTGGCGATCATAGTTATACTCTTCTCTGTCCACAGATGCTTTCCACAGGTTACTTAGGCACTTTCTCCCAAATTCAACAGGAAGGTCGCCTTTCAAGAGAATGGGTCATTACCCATCTCAGGAACCAATGGTACTGAGATAGGGTTTTTGCAAGGTTTAAAATGGAAATCGAGCAGTTCGGGTCGCAAGGTTCTGCAAAGATCTCTGTCTATCACAGAAAGTCTTTTAGACTCAACATCATCTTCTAGTGATAGTCTTATCCAGGATAGTGTCCCTGATATGAAATCGGATCATGCAGTATCACCCATGAGTGTACTTAAACATCACAACGAAAAATCCTCTGAAACATATGCACTTAGGTCTTTCTTTACAGATAGGCCATTTGTTACCTTTTTCAAGCCTGTTGATGGCAAAGGGAAGCATGACCCTGATTCAGAAAATTATGATTCAGGGGGACTATCTTCAACTGATTCTTTTCAGTCACTTTCTGATATCTTTGGCCAGATCACACCGGGAGAAGATGAGAGGGGCTCTTTTGTGTTTCCCACACAAGTTGAACATAAGCAAGTTACTTCATAACCGGAATTCAAGGGAGAATCATCTCCTGGATGGCCACTCTTGCACAGGGCTATTTCAATGGTAAATATTCCAAGTTCTCAAACTCAAGCCCAAAAAATGTCTGTGGTTGAGTGGGCACTATAATTGCCCGATAGGCATGAACAAGTGAAAGGAGGTTGTAGCAGAGTTTACCAAGGTGTTCTTCCTGACGGACAATGGCAGTAAAACTCTTGAAGTTTTCTCCGGAAGTAGAAGACGAGCTACTCTCAGAAGTTGAGATTATTACTTCCTTGCAACAAAAGAATATTATTGTCCTAATTGGTTACTGTATATATGGTGAGGAACGCCTTCTTGTCTATAACTTTGTGTCAAGAGGGAACCTTGAGGAGAGTCGTACAGGAAATTTTTGAAGCCATCGACGAGAAACAATGTGACTTGGCTTGGAGGGACTCTATATGTATACGATGAATGGAAAGGTCTGTCGAATCTGTGACATCATGAGTTGGAAACTGTGCAGGTTGTTAAAGACTGGAGCTCCTTTCCATTGAGTGGGTGGCAGACAACCAATGAGGAGGTAGATCCATTGGTGGTATGGAATTTTTCCTAGATCAAACCGCTGAATCAATTGAGAACTTTTACGTCCAGATAAATGTTTCTGGTCTAAAAGCATCATGTTGGCGCCAAGTATTTTTCCCTAGAGAATACATTCTCATCTGATGATTATCGAACATTTCAAGCTCTTAACGCCATAAAAAATATATTTAACTCGAAACATTTGGATATCCGATCCTTGCTATTCGATAAGGTGGAACGAGATTCACCGTAATAACAGATCCCCGGGCATAAGAATTCAGAAATAGATTTGTCGGGAAGGAAGCTTACGGGATCGAATCCCTAATGATATTGTAAACTTGACTGCATTAGTTAATGTGTCACTTGTCAATAATCATTTGAGTGGATCATTACCAAATTTCTCCAACTCAGCCCAATAACAGTTGGCGGAGAAAACTGAAGGTCCTTGGAATATCACTCAGCAGAATTCTATTTATCGCTTCAACGTCAATAGCGGTTATTGCTGTGTAACGCAAAAATTTCTGGAAGAAAGAAGACGGTGTTGCCATCCAAAGACCGAAGAAAGGAACGAAACATTTTTTAAATCAAGACTACTCAATGATTATGGTGCGAGGAGACGCCTCCGTCTTTTTAGCATAGTGTATCAGAATGCAAATGGCTGAAAATGGATTTCGAAGCCCAGACGGTCATGTACGCAGAGGATAGGCAAATAATAAAGAGAATCTATCAGACTGCATTGCGAAGGGGCGCAGACTGGAAAACAGACAAATGGACAGAGAATACCTACCATTAGAAATGTGTTGTTTCATTATTCGCCCCCTCTGCCGAGAGACTGCAACAAATTGCTACACGGAACCCCGACTCTGAATCCAGAGAAGGGCTACCTTTCGACTTTCGTGGAGGTGAAAAATATCAACTGGTTGAATCTAGTAGAATGGTTTACTGTATCGGTAGAGAGATGGGCTGAGAATATTTCACTGCTAGGGAGTATGTAAATGCATAAAATCTCTTTGACAGATGGAATTTTTCTTGCCGTAGAATAACTTCTCTCTAAGACATGGTGACGAAAGATGCAGAACAAGTGACTCAGATCTCAGGCGATAACCATGAGTTGTGTAAAACAACTCTTAACGTCCTGGGCATCTGCTGTCCATCGGAGGTGCCTCTGATCGAGAGGGTTCTTCAGCCTCTGGATGTTGTGGAGTGCGTTTCAGTTAATGTTCCTTCAAGAACAGTGACTGTGCTACATGATTCGAGCTTCATTCCGCCATCAGAGATAGTTAAGGCATTAAATCAGGCGAGGCTAGATGTGAGCCTTCGAGTGGTTGGGCAGTTGAAAAGTGCAAGAAAATGGCCTAGTCCTTACACTTTAGCTTCTGGGTTTTTCCTTGTGATATCTTTGTTCCAGTATTTGTACCACCCTCTCCAGTGGGTGGATTTAGGTGCCATAGCTGTAGGTATTCTACCTATATTGCTGAAGAGTTTCGCAGCCATCCGCAATTTCATGCTGGACATAAATGCGCTCATGCTTATTGTAGTTTCGGGCACTATTGGAGTGGGGATTATTTAGAAGGAGGTACCATTGTGTTCCTATTTACATTGGCTGAATGGATCGAAAGTAGATCAAGTGACAAGGCGAGAGCAGAGATTTCGTCTGTTATGAATTTAGCTCCACAAACAACGGTCATATTTTGCACGATCATCTCTTTGCAAATCACCGTGGCACACTACGTCCTTTTTGAGGTCTAGGGTAGTTGTATCTCCCTGCGTTTATTTAATTCATCTATAACTCCACTTGTCAAAATGATTAGTGACGGTTCAAGCATCCTGCGGAGCATCTGGCAGACGCACCTGGCATTCGTACAGTCCAGAGAAGGCGAATCGGTTCATATTTCCCGGAATGCTAAGAGTTTTATGTTAGATTTTTTCTCTTTTAAAAGAATGATGTATGTAAGACCTAAGAGGAGGGGAACATGAAGGCAACGCTGAGGGAAAACCTCTGTAAAGAGGGGTTTCATTGTAATGACTGAGTTATTTTGTAAGCCATTAATGGAGTAATAAAGATGATTTTTCCTTGTGACTGTGAGATTCATCATGGTCGATTTCTTTCCGCATGTTTTCCTCTTTTTCAGTTGTGTTCAATTAGTTTGGAATTCATTTGATATGCTCCTTACTCACAGTTGATGTGTTATCATTTTCATAATGTTATTTCTTCCTTTCCGTCACAACTGCGTTTCATTTCGTTTTCTTCTCACCGATGTGCTTCGTTATACTTTAGTACGACCACTACTATAACGAATGGATTTGAGTTTTCTGTAATTGTTTATTGTCTTTCCTCTGCACCAGCTATCAACGAGTGTAAGAACAATCTGCATTTTTAGAATTCTGCATATATCCTCTACTACATTGGCCTTTCCTTTTTCTTTCCACTACCGCATCATGATTTATCAAAGCGCTGAAAGATAGACTTACTTTGCCTCACTTTCCACAAGTTAAATGTTTTCTGCTATTGTCTCCTTTCTTCGGTTTTCATTTGACTCCGTGCCCAATGGACCATTTCCCTGGTTTAACCCCCAAACTCTGAAAATCCAAGACCATCATTTACCCATAAATCTGCCCACCTTTTTCACGCTTATTCAAAATCATATTGTGACATTTTTCGAGATATCCTTCTCGGGTTGGAAGAGGGCAGCTTCCAATACAAAGTGGTTCGAGGTTTCCTCGGGATTGATTTGCTGCAACCCATTTCAGTTCCGAGTGTCAACAGATTCATTGAAATTGTGGATCGTTGATATAAGCTTCATTTTGGAGTTTTGCCTATCGCAACTTGGAGTGACAAGAACCTCCATCGAAGGAATCGCGAGATGCGAATTCACAATGAGATCTGGACCATAGATTCATCAAGATCATGGACCATTGATCTCAGCTCCATCTCGTGGTTTCGGGGATCACAACTTGGAGAGTCAATATGCCTCACCTCCAGACTCATGAAATGCGAATTCATGAAAAGCACTTTCTGCATAAGTGCTTGGTCATGGCCATGGTCATATAGAGGAAGGAGCTAGCGCAGAAAATCTCTGTATCGGAGTTTCGGAGATTGCGACATGAAGTGTCGAGACACTTGGCCACAGGAATGCCGAAATGCTGAATCTCGATTTACAGGCAAGATTAATAAAATTCATCCAACGATGTAGATAAACTTGAATATGATCGGAGGGTTACTATTCTTTCTCACAGTTAATTCATCAGTTACGAATCAGTTAGCAAAACCGATTCCTGATTCCTGATTGGTTGGCGTTTTAGTTGCTCGGATGATTTTTCTTTTGCCTAAGAAGATGCGAAGTGTAACCACTATGGGTGTGGTGCATAAAAGAAAAAGATATAGACTGTGCGAGGGTGGTTGTTCTGGACAAAAAATGAATTAGACTGTAAGAAAGGGAAAATCACAGGATGTGTAGTGTGAGACTGAAAATATGCGCAGTGTGAGACTGAAAATGTGCGCAGTGTGATATAAAACTCAGAGAAGAGTAACGGATGAGGAAAATATTTGAAACGGAGCAGAATGACAGAACAAGTTGAAGCAGAGCAGAATTGCAGAACAAACAAAGGAAGAGAAGAATTGTAGAACAGTTAGAAGAAGACCAGATTTACAGAACATAGAAGAAGTGGTAAAAATCAATTTATCTGTGTAGTTGCCTGTTTAATTATTCATTCATATTCCAGGTTGGTTGGGAGGTTCTAGGGAGGACTGTTGTCCTTAGAGGTTCAAGTGGGATCTTAAACACAGGGAGTTGTAGCTTCCATCTGGTTGCATCCAGAGAAACCAGGGTGGCAGGGTGGTGCAAAGGAGAACAAGTGTTCTTTGTTATACAGGTTGGAGCCTGTGTAACTGGAAGTTGGTGATTCCATCCAGTTGGTGCTGGAACATTAGGGGAGTTGGTGATTCCTTCTAGTGGATGCTAGAGAAACAAGAGAGTCGGTGCTCTCAAACAAGTTGCAACTTGTAAAACAGAGGTAGCAACCTCACATTGAGTTGGTGCTCAATTATAGATGATGTACAGAACTTAAAAGATTGCCTATCATTTAGAAGAAGAAGAGGTTTTCTCCCTTTATGCATTTGCTTGTGAAAATCTATCTCTGTGTATACCTTATGTGTGACTGATGCTCTTTACTTTTATTGTCCATATGTTGTATAATGTTGATGATCACTTGAAGAAATATTAAGAATGTTTTAATAGACTTAAAATTGTTTAAACACAATAACAACTGATTCACCCCCCCCTCTCAGTTGTCTTAGTAATTTTAACAATCCTCACCTTCCAAGGTGACAAACTGCTATCCCCGGCTAGCATGTACTCCACATGCATATGAGATACTAACATGTCTGTCAACTGCGCTCACTCTGATGCTCCAAATTAAAAGGAACGCTGCCTCACTCCTGTCAACACAGGTGTGAAAAGAGGCAAGAGAAACCCCAACCTCACTCCTAGAAAGTAGGTGTGAAAAGAGTTCATACTCTACTTCCTCACTCCCATCAACGCAGGTGTGAAAAGAGGCTATCCAAAAGTGTCAAAAATCATCCCAACAAATCCACCCACAACTGTCCACAAACACTGTCAACTAGCTGTCCAAAATCTTCCCTGAGCTGTCCAACTGACACTGAATGTGAGTTACCTTTAGATCTGAAGTTTACCCACTGTTTTGGACTGAAAACTTGCTGTCCAAAACAACCAACAAATCTGATATAAAAACACACAAAACTTCCCACAAAAGTGCTCCAAAATCAACAAGTCTAAGCCACCTTTGTCTCTGATACCATGTATATTTTATGTGGTCCTATGAGGCTGCCACCTAAGGTATGTCTTTTACCTTAGTGTGGATCTAAGTTTCAACTGTGTGGTTGTCTTCTCTTGCTATTTTAGAATAACAAACAATCACCCAAATTTCTGCTCAATATTTTGATGGTTAAGTGCTCTTTTAAGGTGCCCTTACAAGTGTTTTCTTTACTCAATGTTAGCACATGCAATATAAATTAAAACAAATAACACTACCTCTAAATCTTTTAACTTTAAAATGCTGATCTACAATTCTAAGCATGTATAAATTTGACACAGGTATTTTTGGTAAACATGACCTTGGATAACCCCCCCTGGGGAAAAAATGTTTGGGATATATATGTCTATACAATGATGATCAAAGCATGAGATACAACAAGTAATACAATACAAGGGAACCTGTATACATAGAAAGCTCCTCACAATCCTTTCCACAAGATCCAGAGAGAGATGTGCCGAAACTCAGATGCACCCTCTCCCTTTGCTTCTCTCTCCACTGAAATGAACCGCTCTCCTTCCTCTTTGACCCAATGAAGAATTCCCTCCACAGGAATGTGCTATCTTGTGCTTCCTCTCCATTGAACCTTTTAGAACTGACTTCCTCCAAGTGAAACTGTTACAAGGTAGCTGTGCATCCATTCCTATGGTGCACCCTCCTCCTAGCAAATGTGATCACCATCAAATAAATGAGGCCTAAGCTGGATGCCTCTCGCCATGGAAGCATACACCCTAGATATCCTCTCCCAATGCTTCTGTTATCATCCTCTTGCTCCTCCTACTCCTCCTCAAGTGAACAAACAAGTGAATATGAAGCCTCCTCCTCTCAAGTGCTCCCCCACTCAAGAAATAACTCAAACCAAAGGGAAATCCTCCCTGGCTATGCACCCTCCATCTCTCATCAAGAAATAATCTCCTCATATGGATGGAAGCAACAATAAGGAGCGCCCTCCTCCTCTAGATGCACCTCTCCTCCTCAGAATGCACGTATCCTCTAGAAAATGTGCCCCTCTTCTTCTCCAAAACTCACAAGTGAAGAATGAATCTCAAAATGCACTAAACCCTCACTTTGGCTTCCTTTGGCCAATTCCTAATAGATCAATGGCCTAGATCCAATCTATCCAATTCTAATCAATGTGTGAGATCTCATCCAAAAATATCACTAAGGAAACCCACTTTCCTTAGTTGCTTTATATCCATTAATTCACCCACATTGTGAATTAATTGTCACTTTATGACTTAAGTGACAGATTTCACTTTTGAGTTAAATCTCCTAAGTCAAAGTGAAATTAGAATAATAAAGTAAAGTACAAGGGCAATAGTTTTCCCCCTTTGTTCTTAGAGACTCATAAGCACATGGGGACCACTTTCCAAGATACTCAAATCCCAACACTCCCTTTTACCGAGGAAATTGCTCGTCACCACCAATATCATCCCTATTGTGGACATGGTTGCCTCATGGAATATACTCGGTGAGTATGCATGTACCCTGATCATTGAAAGTGGAATCTGTCATAGATCTTCTCAATCTGCATGATCTATAAATTGAACTGACTCTCCATCTATCCAAGATCACCTAGATCTAGACATCACACCAAAGATCTCCACCTTGGTCTCCCAACAAGGATTTACACCTACTCTTGGCATCTTAGAAAGAGTCACTACTCTTGGTATCTCACCAAGAGTCTCCCCCTCTTGGTATCTCACCAAGAGTCATCAACTTGGCCTCTCACCAAGTCACTTCCACCTGAAGTGGATCCATAACTGGATCTTCTAGTCTCATAAGACAACTGAGTCTTAAGCCTCTGTGGTGCCCTTCTGATCTTTCTCATCAACCTTTGATGCATTGAAGCTGTAGCACCAACTCTTTGTCTACTTGGATGCTCTGAAACTGTAGCTATATTGGGTGGACTAGTCACCCACTCTGAAGTTTTCCAGGGACATTGAGTCTCATCTCCCTATGAATCAATGCTATGAGTCAGTCCTTCCTCATCAACTTTGTCTACCCATCTAGTGTTGGATGGTGTAATAACAGATAAAGTAGTCATGAATGCACACTCTCTCGCAAACTTCTCCTTGAACTCTATCTCCTCTGATGTCGCTGCTGACACATCCTGCTACTTCTTCTTCTTCTTGGGACACTGTCCTGCATAGTGACCCATCTCTCCACAAGTAAAAAATCTCACTATGCTTATGTCTCTCTTCTTCCCACTGCTTCTTCTCTCTCCTCCCTATGGTGGGTACCCAAACTTGGGACCCTACCGGCCTCCACGGACGATCTTCTTCTTAGCCTTTGTCCAAAGAGAAATGTCCTCATCACCTAGAGCTGACTGCTGCTGCTGCTACTGTCTAGAAGCCTCGGCTGCAAGCCTAATATCCTCCTGGATGAAATCATCCCACATCCTCTCCCATGTAGGCATAACCTCCCTAGCAATAATGCCACGTACGAATGGACCCGAAGTCTTGGTGAAGCTATTCATAGCTGTCCTCACCAAAGAGTTAGTGTTCACAACCTCTTTGATGGCTCCAAGATCATCTTTGATCTGGGTGTATCTACCAAGGAATGAAGTAATGGACTCATCCTCGAGCATGCGAATGATTCTCAATCGATCATGAAGAACCAACTTCTGGTTCTCATTAGAGCTCTCGTACAACTTACATAGATATGCCCACATATCGTATGCATGAGTCTTCCTAGTCAAGTGGGGTATAATGTGATCTCTCAAAACATCACAAATTATCCTCTTTTCCTTGTTGTTCCTTTTCCTGAACGCTTCCACCAAGATGGGAGCAATGACAGGAATGTTAGGAACAACTTCCTCGTCCATGTTCCATAACTCAAGGTCCTCTAAGACAAAGTTCATCCTCACCTTCCAAGGTGACCAATTGATAGCACTGGCTAGCCTGTCCTCCACACACATCTGAGATATGACATTTTTGTCAACTGTGCTCACTCTGATGCTCCAAATGTAAAGGAACGTTGCCTCACTCCTGTCAACATAGGTGTAAAAAGAGGCAAGCGAAACCCCAAACTCACTCCTAGTCAATAGGTGTGAAAATAGGTTGTACTCTACAACCTCACTCCTGTACACACAGGTGTGAAAAGAGGTTGTCCACAAGTGTAAAAAATCATCCCAACAAATCCGCCCACAACTGTCCATAAACACTGTCAACTAGCTATCCAAAATATGCCCTGAGATGTCCAATTGGCACTTAATGTGAGGTACCTTCAGATCTGAAGTTTACCCACTATTTTGGACTGAAAACTTGCTGTCCAAAACAACCAACAAATCTGATATAAAAACTCACAAAACTGCCCACAAAAGTGCTCCAAAATCCGCAAGTCTAAGCCACCTTTGGCTCTGATACCATGTAGATTTTCTGAGGTCCTATGAGTCTTCCACCTAAGGTCTGTCTTTGACCTTAGTGTGGCTCTAAGTTTCAACTATGTGGCTGTCTTCTCTTGCTGTTTTAGGACAACAAACAATCACCCAACTTTTTGCTCAATATTTTGATGGTTAAGTGCTCTTTTAAGGTGACCTTGCAAGTGTTTTCTTTACTCAATGTTAGCACATGAAATATAACTTAAAACAAATAACACTACCTCTAGATATTTTAACTTTAAAATGATGATCTACACTTCTAAGCATGCATAAATTTGACATAGGTATTTTTGGTCAACATGACCTTGGATAAACCCCCCCGGGGAAAACCAGTTTGGGATATATATGTCTATATAATTATGATCAAAGAATGAGATACAACAAGTAATACAATACAAAGGAACCTGTATACATAGAGAGATGTGCCCAAAATCAGGTGCACCCTCTCCCTTTACTTCTCTCTCCACTGAAATGAAGCACTCTCCTTCCTCTTTGACCCAATGAAGAAATCCCTCCACATGAATGTGCTCTCTTGTGTTGCCTCTCCACTGAACTTGTTAGAACTGGCTTCCTCCAAGTGAAAATTCTACCAGGTAGTTGTGCATCCACTCCTATGGTGCACCCTCCTCCTAGAAAATGTGATCACCATCAAATAAATGAGGCCTAAGATGGATGCCTCTTTCCATGGAAGCATGCACCCTAGCTCTCCTCTCCCAATGCTTCTGTTCTCATCCTCTTTCTCCTCCTACTCCTCCTCAAGTGAAAAAACAAGTGATTATGAAGCCTCCTCCTCTCAAGTGCACTCCCACTCAAGAAATAACTAAAACCAAAGGGAAATCATCCCTGGCTATGCACCCTCCATCTCTCATCAAGAAATACTCTCCTCAAATGGATGGAACCAACAACAAGGAGCACCCTTATTATTGGATAAATAGGTGAATGCAGACATAAACTAATCTCCCTAGATCCACCTGGATCTAGAACAAAACAAGACAGGACATGATGCTTTCCCTAGGTTGCTACCATTGAATTTATCATCAAAGAAGGAGTGTAGGACATACCTTTATATATCGCTTCCCTTTATCTTTGCTATCCCTGCTTCGCTCTGGTGCTCTTGTGAGATCAGATCTGCAATGACACAAACCAACCAAAGTGAAAGCAACAATTGTAGATTCAATGGAAACCTAAACATGTGATCAAGGAGTCATGTAATAAAATACTAATGATTTTATGGGAAAGAAACATGCCACTGTATCATATTAAGTAAAAGTGGAAAATACAACTAGAGTGCCTTGATGTCACAAGTTCCCTTTCAATGGTCCTTTGTTCCAACACACACATACACTTGCTCCGAATTTTCATGAAGATAATCCACAAAGCTTGATGGACAAATGGAGGCCTCAAGCATCTATTGTATCAGGGTTCTTCACACAGTCTTCATCCTATTCTTTTCCCAATCTTGCTTGACCTTGCTTAACCTTTTCCATGAGAAATCCATTATTATATAGGAGAGGATGAAGTGGTTACTAGGATGAGGATGATCCCACCAAATTAGAAAATTCAGTAAGATCACAACCATACAGACGCCACCTCACATTCTATAAGATTATCCCTATAGAAACTTTGTGAAACTTCTTCCTTTTCTTAGCTTCAAGCGCCGTTGCACCCTTCTTATATAACAACATGCTAAAATCCCGCAGGCCAGGCATAGAGAAGCCTACATAAATCCTTGATTTCCGCATTGTGTACCACTATCAGCCTGCGACGTCATTCTTAAAATGTGCCTTGTAGGGGAAGATCTCAACCATTTTCTGCATGTGAAAGATTTTTTTGGAAGCCTGAACACATGCCTATGGGATCATCATCAGAGTGACCTAAATAATGTGTAACAACCCTCCTCCTATAGATGCGCCTCTCCTCCTCAAAATGCGTGCCTCCTCTAGAAAATGCACCCCTCTTCTTCTCCAAAACTCACAAGTGAAGAATGAATCTCAAAATGCACTAAACCCTCACTTTATCCTCCTTTGGCCAAGCCCTAATACATCTATGGCCTAGATTCAATCTAGCCAAGTCTAATCAATGGGTGAGATCTCATCCAAAAATATCACTAAGGAAACCCACTTTCCTTAGTTGCTTTATGTCCATTAATTCACCCACATTGTGAAATAATTGTCACTTTATGACTTAAGTGACATATTTCACTTTTGATTTAAATCTCCTAAGTGAAAGTGAAATTAGAATCATAAAGTAAAGTACAAGGGTAATAGTCTTCCCCCTTTTTTCTTAGAGACTCATAAGCACACATAGGGATCACTTTCCAAGGTACCCAAATCCCAACAGTCCATGTGACCTTCACGAACCAATATACATTTCTCTTTCCTCTGCTTGTGTAATCTCAATAACACCTTGAGATTCTTGAACTTCAACAATGTTTGTTTCTTCAGATTTGTTTGGCATATTTTGTGGCCAATGAAATGAAGTCCTCAACATTGTATCTTCATTTGTTGAGCTTGAAATTATGTCACTTTGAATATTGAAAAAAGGCTCCCACCAAACAAAATCAACAACATCAAAGTACTCATATGTATCCTTAATGAAAATTTTAATTTCTTCCAGGCATTCAGAATAATCTACATCTCTATTACGCCTTCGTGCATTATAGATTTCAACAACTGATTGTAAAAACAATAAATTTGATGCAAAAATTGGATGATCTGGAATGAACTTAAAAAATGATAAACCTGATGAAGGCCCCCATTCTGTAGTAGTTGAATATTGCTTTCCCCATATAAGTGTTTTTCCATCAATTGTTTTGAAACACAATTGATGTTGAAAGCTAATGTCATTAAGCTACTCAATACATTTTTCTTCATGATGTGATCCCTGAATACATCTTTGCATGTCAACAGTTTCTTCTAATATATGAAAAACAAGCTCTGAAATGTATGCTTTCTTGATACATTCAATAAATGATGGTAGATTTCCAACATTTTTCCTGTTCAATGTTACAAAAAAATGACTGAACATTTGATCAATATGATCATGAGTGTGTCCAACAAGAAGGAAACCAACTTTCATCTTTTGAAATATTCCCATTTCAACAAGCATGCTTAGATATCCAAACAAAATTTGATTTTTATTTTCACGACTAGTGTTTTCCAACTCTAGATAGAGAACTTGATGAAGATTTCCAGACCAGTGAGTGAGTATATGATGAATTATGGTGATGGTCATATTTGCATCATTATGAATATTTGGAGCTGTGAAGTAAACTCTTGGACACATTTTTCCATTGAAAACCATACAACCAACCAAGTGAAACTGAATGAAATTCTCTTCCTGTAATTTTTTGGGTGTATGGAAAAAATGTGGTAGAAGTGTTTTCTTCTAGTCCATGCCATCAATTATCATACCTAAATATTTGTTTGGAGCATCATAACACTTCTTCCGATGTTTGTACAACTTTTGTCTTTCACTTGATTGTTGATTCCAATGTTCTTGAAGTGATTTGATTATGTAATCTGCACATGACATAAAATGGAAATATTGATCATATGTTTTCATAGTTGATAACTATACAATTAAAAAATAAAAATAAATAGTAAATATATAACTCTTTCTGCCCCTTCAGATTTATCTCTTCTTGATTTAAGAGTAACACATATACTACAAATCCCTATCCTTGACTTCTTAGGAATACATACATTGTTGAATTGTTTCTTCCATATTCTTGTAAAATAGACATATGTAATAAAATTCCCCTTTCCTTCAACATCTTCAGCATATCCTTTGTACAAGTTGTAGATTTCCCTCCTTGAAAAATTATCTGGAATATGTATTGTGTCTGTATATGGCATACACTCTCCATGTTTGGAAAAGAAATAACACATCCATGACAATGCAATGTTTTTGAATGGCCCACTCTCTTGTCCATGATGTACCTTTGAATAAAATGATGGATCTTTTTCCAACTTTGTCTGGATTCTTGATAGACGAAGATTACCAGTTGAGTGATTTGTTTTGAAATCCTTTCTGCAAAGTAAAATATTTCCAATGCGATAATCATATACTATATTGGTGGATATCATGCACCCCATCAAATATGAATTTTTCATGCTCTTATTCATTGACAAATGTTTCTTCCTTTTATTCAAGGCATACATGTAGTCCATTCTTTTCAAACAATTCTTTTGACAACATTCACTTGAAATCAATTCTTTTATGGAAATTGATTTAGTGAGAATTTTTCCCCTAGACCTTGTATAACTAGAATGCTTTGGATCGATATAAAAAGGTCTAATCTTGGTCCTAGACACAATGTTTCTTTGCAATGTCTCCACTATTTCATCATCCTCACTAGAAGGTTTTTCCTTATCACCACATAGAGTATCAAGCAAAACATTGTCAGGAGACTGAACTAGAGAATTTTGATCACCTTCATTTGTTGCAGTTGAATGTTTGAGAACATCATTATCAACATAATAATTTGGAGAAAAATAATCATCAACATTATGTCCACTATTGACATAATCATCTTCATTGCTTTCAAAATCCCCAATTGAGTGAAAATTTTCACCATCTTGCTTAGTGCCTTGAAAACCTTCATCAGTATCTTGAAAATCCTCATTTGGAGGAAAATCAACATCAACATTGTTTCTTGGGGACTAGGGTGATGCCTGTAACAACATATTGTTATATGTTATAACATATAACGTATACCAATATGTTTTAACATATAACATATTGTTATATGTTATAACATATAACGATATGTTATAACATATAACACTATGTTGTTATATGTTAAACATATAACACATGTTATAACATATAACAATATGTTATATGTTTAACATATAACACATGTGTTATATGTTATAACATATAACACAACCCATGTTATAAGATATAACACATGTGTTATATGTTAAACATATAACATATGTGAATTGACTTTTTTTACATATAGGTTAAAAAAAATTAATCTTTTTTTAAATTATTTTTTATAATCAATGTTATGTTTTTTAGTTGATTATAATGTGTTTTTTTTTATCTTAATATAGGAAAATGTCAGGAAAGAGATTATCTATCAATATATTTGGATCACGACCTGCAATAATGGCATCAAAAAATGCATCTGGAACCTCCATCAATGTTAGGCAACAAAATGATAGCTTAACACCTGAGCTATCAAAGGCAATGAAGAATGCTAGACAGTGGAAATCTGTGGAGGGTGAAAACAAACAAGAATATTCTTGGTTTGTTAAATACAAGCAAGGGAACAATGGAGATCATATATATTTGTATTGTGCTAAATCAAAACATGTGCAAGGAAATTATCAGACACTCGGCTTGTTACGAGATATATGTTTGGTGCCAGCCATAAATATTGTTTATGCACTTGTCAAACAAGGGAGAACTTATATCAAGTTTAGATATTGTTTCAAATTGATAAATTATAACAAGAATGAATGTTTTTTAGAATTATGTACATCCATAGTTGATGACATTGAGAAAGGAAATGTGAGTTTTTTATTTCTATTTTTGTGTCATTTATTATTTTTAGTATCATGGTAATGCTTTAATTTTATTTAACATGAAAATGTTATATTTTATTTTTACAGGATTTTGTTGAACGACTTTCACATATGTTAGTGGGGATTTACTCTACAGAGAATGATATCATGGATGCCATCAACACTTTTCATATTGAAAAGACACAAGAAGGAGGGAAAAATAAACAGAAAGTAATGGAGGTTGAACCTGCAAGAGTAGACAGAGAAGAACATGAAGGAAGAAATAAAAATCCTCATTCTAGAAATCCTAAAAGGGTTACATTTGAAAATAAGGAAACTCCGAATGAAGATTTTGTTGAGATTGATCCCAATGAGGTTATCACTCCTTCTCACAAAAAGAACAAACAAGATAAACGCAAAAGAGCGATGGTTGATGATGATTCTATTCCTATTGATTATGAAGAAATCATTGATTTAGATGTAACACATTTAAATCATAAGAGAAAGAAAACAAATGTTGTTAATGTTCAAGAAGACATTGTTATCTCATAGTATTATAGTGAAAGTTCTAAAGGTGACAGCGAAATAATAACACCAGGTGTTGATCTAGATGATTGTATTATGAAAAAATCACAAAATGCCATTTGAAATAGAATGATGATGAAAAACTTAGTTGATGATGGACACACATTTCAGTTGAATGTGAAACAACTTTATAAACCCACATAAGCGTAGGAAAAATATCAAATTAGAAAACCACATCACTTGCATATTCAAAATTTGAAAGCATTGATTAGATACAATCCATATGCACATGTGGTTGACTACCTAGTTCGTGTTGACCCAATGGAAGTTCCTACAAGGGAAGAATTTGATAGATCAAAATGTTTTGACTACAAATATTATGTGATTGGAGGAAATCATTCCGAAGAGGCTAGAAGAGAACTGATGCAAGAATATCCCAATAATCCTCTTTTTGAGACAGTCAAATGCATAATTTATGCCGGTTTAACAGATTCACAAGCAAAGTTATTGGCATGGGATCATAACACAGACAATGAGTACAAAATTTCTATGACCTTCATTCAAAGGGTGAGATTTATCCACAATGAATTTTCTGAAATATGCCATGGGGAGAGATCAAATGTTGATATTAAGTTTCAGAAGCAATGTTGTATGGAAATATGATTCCCACTTGATGATGACAATAGAAAAGAAAAATATCGCAAAGGAAGTGATATATTTAGATCTGTGGATAACTATTTTCAATTGGGATTTAGAATTGGATAGGTATGCGTTTTGATAGATGAGATATTCACCCTATGGGAAAATGTTGGTATAAAAAATCAGAGAGTTAAGAAGGCTTAACTATTGATATGTGGCACAAGTAAGACAGGTCCTGACATAAGAAATATTCCTAATGACATGACTATAACACCTTAGAGATCAATACAAGGAGTGAAGGATGATAAATTTATCATAAGTATATTATCATGTGTTAGGTCGGGAGAATTGTCAATGGAAGAAATGTGTGATGAATTTAAAAAGTAAGTCTGTTGAGTAATTTTTATTTATGTTAGGACAAGATAATTAATTTTTTCAGTTTAATATCAGTTTAACATTATTTTTGTTTTATTTAGTCACAAGGTGTATATTAAAATACAAGAGGAATTGGTCAAGATGTTGAATGAAGAAAGTTGGGATGATGTTAAACTCGGCTATGCAGATTCAAGCACTTCAACAGTATTGAAACAGATTTTTGTTGCATTCAAAAAGGTATATTGATTTATTACATTCATATTATTCGTTTGTAAGTTAATTTATTTATATTTTAATAGTTATAGATATATAACTATATGTTTGTTTGTTTCATTAAAGATGCCAAAGAAAAATGCAGATGGAGTACCTGAAACTTTCAAAAGTTTTATTCAAAAAACCAAGTTTGAAAGAGAAATAAGGAGACGTGGTCAAAATGTTCAACTTGATGACATCTTTGATCACTACATTTGGAATGGATTCAACGTTGTTCAATATAAAGTGATGATAGGTGATTGTGAAAAACTTGCAAGTATTGTTCCTAAAAAAGAATACTCCCTAGTTATTGTAGATATTCCTCATAGTTATAATATCCCAAACATTGAATATTATACTGAGCCTTATACTTACCAAGATTTCAGTAAAGTGGTTATGATATTTACAAAAGTTACAACATCACCATTTTGGAGATTTCTAGTATTTCATTCAGACACACAACAAGGATTAGTACAATCAAGTTTCAAGGGGAAAGAAAATACAAGGATTAGTACAATCAAGTTTCAAGGGGAAAGAAAATACAATCAGGTTTATTTGGTAAGATATTGAAAGTGTGTGTTTAGCAATTAATATTATAAAACAATTTTATTAATTCACAAGTTAATTGAATTTTCACTTATTTATGTTACATGCACAAGCTAAATATTTAGAGCTCCAAGAAAAAATCATTTAAACATGATTTTGAGAGTATACATCTTGCAACCTGGACAAAAGATGATTCTTATAATTCTATTATTGTCAATGCAAATGATGGAGAGACTCCTAGTAGTATATTGGTATACAATGCTGTGGTTAGAAAGATAACATATAAGGAAAAAGATTTGAAAGGAGAGATGGTTAATATTTATCAAAAACCATAAGCATTAATTAATTATCTTATAGATAAATTTTCAAATGAAGGAGATTGGGTTTTGGATTTGTTCTCGGGTTCAAGTAAAAATTATGTTCTAATATTTATGAAATCATAATTCAATCTTAGATTATTTTTAATTTATCTTTTTACAGTATCTAACTTCATTATTTATTTTGTATTTGGTGATTAGGTACAACATTAGCGTGTTGCCTACAGAAAGGAATGAATTGCATAGCCATTGAAAGTGACCCAATGCAATGCAGTTTTATTCAACAAAGAATTAATGCTATTCCAATTCTTCGAGATGAAATGAAAGAAGTTGGCTTGAGGAAAGGAGATTTTAGTGAATCAAAGGTGGTAAAATTTTCAAAGGAACCTCAAGTACCATTAGGAGGAATGATTGGAAAGGATCACTTTGGAGAACTTGCAGATATCAAAGAACCAATGGAAGAACAAAATGACACAATGGAAGCACAAAATGACGTCGAAGAAGATGATGATGTTTCTGTTGAGTATGATGAATTTGGGATATATGATATTGTTGATTAGTTTAAAGATGTCTTTGAAGATGATGCTCAATTTTGCAAACTTTTGATGAGTTATAACTGTAATGATTTGACTTTCATATTTGAAAATAAGAATAAAGATGTATCTCTTTTTGTTTTGTGATGAATCTTTTTATTGTTTCTTTTTTTGTTTTATTTGTATGTGAATCACTATACATTGGAAATTT
>SNQJ01S0067099.1:3083-22640 GCA_010110895.2 Picea sitchensis | reverse complement strand
AAAAAAATAAAAAATAAAAATAAAATGAGAACTCCATAAAGTTCTTGTTAAGTTGGTAACTATGTGTCTTCTGCTAGGTTTAGCGTGGAAGTGTTTCTCATTTTCTAACAGGAGTTGCTTACTAGTGCACCTATTTTAAATATTGCATATCCAAATAAAAAGTTTGTGGTATGCACAAATGCATGGAAAGAAGAACTTAGTGGAGTCATTACTCAGAATGGACATGTCTTTAGTTATGAGTCCAAAAAGAATAAAGAACATGAAATTAATTATGCCACACATGATGTAGAGCTTGATTTCATAGAACACGCATTAAATATGTTGATACACTACTTAATAGGAAATAAATTCGAATTAAGGATAGACCATAGTGGTCTAAAATATTTGTTTGAACAATGAACTTTAAATGCAAGGAAAACAAGATGGTTGACCGAGTATGACTTTGACATCAAGCGTATCAAAGGAAAAGAGAACAAAGTTGTTGATGCACTTAGAAAAATGATACATATCATGCATGCTACAACCATTAGTATGCATAGCTCATATTTAAAGATCAAAATTTTAGATGTTGTTGTTACATATCAATATTACCTACAAGTAAAAGAAATCTTGCAGTAGGAATATGTACAACAAGAATTTAAATATTATAAGTTAGGAGAAGATTGAATAATAATGCATACAAATAGAGTTTATGTTCCTAATTCCTTGGAATTAAGGAAGTTGGTGTTGAAAGAAATGCATAATGTTCCATATGCTGAAAATCCTGGTTACCAGAAAGAATTGCAAAAATAAGAAGCCAATACTTTTGGCCATAAATGAAAAAGGATGTGGTTGATTACATTGCATAGTGTATAGAATGTCAAAGAGTGAAAGTTGAAGATATAAACCTAGAAGGTTTGCTACAAATTTTAATCTTAGAGTGGAAATGGGAAGTGGCAACCATTGATTTGATCACTAAGTTGCCCAGGACAACAAGACAACATGATTCACTAATGGTGGTAGTGGATAAATTGACAAAGGATGCTCATTTTATTCCAGGGAAAATAAGTCACAAGGTAGCTAATATTGCATAGATTTATACGAAATAAATTGTTAGGTTGGATGGAGTACCTAAAGCAGTTGTTTTAAACAAAGACCCAAAGTTTGCTTCAAAATTTTGGAGAGGATCATTTAAAGGATTTCGTACAAATCTGAATTTTAGTATAGCATACCATCCATAGTTAGATGGGGAAACAAAGAAAGTGAACCAAGTGATTGAAGACATGTTAATAATGTATATGATGTATAAGTCATCCATGTGGGAAGTTAGTTTACCTACAACAATGGGTATCAAGCTTAATTGAAGATGAGAAATGGGCCCATTTGAAGCTATGTATGGTAAAAAATGCAATACCCCAGTGATTTGAAACAACCCAACAAACATAGTAGTACTTGGGCTAGAATTTCTCAAGGAAAGGGAAGAGAAGATGGTTAAAATTAAGTAGAATATAAAAGTAGCACAAGATAGAAAAAAAGAGTTTTACAAATAAGAGCAGGACAACTAGAGAATTTAAAGTGGGAGAGCATGTGTTTTTTAAAATGAATCCCAAGAAAAGATCAGTGAAGTTGGGAAGTTGTACCGAGATGGAAACTAGATTTTGTGGTCCATTTGAAATATTGGACAAAATAGGACCTGTTGCATACATGCTTACATTGTCTGCTTCCATGAATGTGCATAATGTATTTAATGTATATTTTCTAAAAACGTATGCACATGATCCTAACCATGTCATTAATTGGACTTTGATTCAAGTGGATCCACAAGGATACTTCCAGGTACAACCAATGCATATATTGGACAGGAAGGTCATGGTGCTCTAGAACAACCATAGGGAAGGTAAATATCCAGTGGACATGTTATAGCCCTGAAGAAGCAACATGGGAGATGGAAGATACAATGCAGGAGGCATACTCCAATTATTTTTGAATTTTTTTTATGAAAATTGTGTATATATGTACACCTACATGTTGATATGCACCGAGGAGACTACCAAAATAAGGGAGAGGATAACATAATACCCCAATTTTGATTCCCTAGATTAATAATATGTGTTTGTACATTATGAAAATCTGGATATCCTAGCAATGTAAAAACATTGAATATTAATAACAATAAAAATACATTACCAACTGCACACAGATAAGGACAGAGTCATAGAGGGATATGATTCCACGAGAGATGGGGATAAAGGGTCTAAGACAATTTATTATGTTTGATTAAAACCCATCTTTGAATTAGTTGTGAAAGTGGTTACGTGAGCTTCTTGGGGAAGCCGTGTGGCACATTATTACACACAAATATATAAACCATGATTTTGGTTGTTGAGGGTTCCTCATTCCTTCCTCATTATTTCTTGCTCATTATTGTTCTTGTTTTTTATCATGGGAATTAAATGTTGAAGGTAGAGAGCCATTCCCAGTTGGTTGTAGGTATCTACTAATTATTCCAGCAATAAAATAATGCCTATGTGCATGAGAATGATGGAAATTGAGAAAAAGTGTCGACGGCTAGGAATCCATAGAGCTTCCAACATTGATAATCCCTAGAGAGAAGTGGAACAAATCGAGGTACTGCATTACAAAGAAGAGGGTTCATTTCTTTGAGTTGTGTAACCTGAGGGGGAAAGAGAGTTGGTAAGCTAGGATTGTGTGTGTGTGTGTGTGTGTGTGTGTGTGTTTGAGAGTCATCTAAGGCACCCATCCTTGTGGATTCATGGCTTTAGCTCGAGGGTTTCCTATTGTAGAGAGTGAATCTGAAACAAAGCCTAAGTTTGGGAGGAACACTAAAAAATGACAACCCGACGATGTGAATATTTTATTAAGATAAGCTCTCTATTCTCTATGTATTTCAATTCCATTGTGTTAATTATTTATTTAATGTTGTATCTTGCATGAGCATATGATTAATTCATGTTTTATTGAATTATGTGTGAGCCTATAATTGTTAATATGAATCTTGATTTTTGCATGAGATTTGGTTCTATTGCATCATTGTTGTCTTATTTTAAATGGTATCAGAGGCTTGAAATTTTCCCAAGAAAGTGAATTGTTGAGGTACCCAAGTAAGGGGTATGTTACACTTTGGGTGATAGGTGTCATATATGTGCCATTGCTAGGTTTTGTGCACCAAGGATTGTTCTTAGTGTCATGGATTTATTTCTAATCTCATAGGAGAAATGACACATTTCTTGGGCCTGTTTAATTTTTTGGTATTAATGCTAGCTATAAGAGTGTTGGTGTAGAATTTTAAGACTTGTTGTATAACTCTCTACAACTTGTCATCAAACACTATAGCTAGTTGAAAAACACTACACATTGTCATGTCAGCCATACCAGTCGATGAAAATGTGTTGTTGAACCTTCATTAAGGTTTTTGTAGAACCATAAGAAGGCATTATAGGACCTTTCATGATGCTACAAAACCAACAATAGCTACTGTGGAACACGGTTTCACTCATTTTGGCATATGATCAACTAGATATGTGGACAAATAGAAACATCATTGTGAGGTTTTATGCACTAAGGATGGTCTCGGTATATGTCATGGACATTATCCAAGGAGGAACACCAATATTTTAGGGCCTAAAATAGTATTTTAATTCTCATAGACCATGTATATAGTCCAAAAGACCACATTATAAGCCCTATAAATAAAATCTTTAGTCTACAATTGTTATGTGGGTGCCATTATGAGGTTTCACTTGTTTGTTATGGTTCTTGGGGATCTATACATGGTGAAAGGAGGAACAAAATCATCCTAGTGGCCATAAAGGGAGTATTTTCCCTATAAAGAGAGTATTTTCCCTATAAAGGGAGTCTTTTCCCTACAAGGGTCATATGGACATGACTATGAGGTTTTTCACATTAAGGATGGTTCTTAGAGCCCTAAACATGGTCTGATTTAGAACACTAATTCCTTAGGGCTTAAAATGGTCTTTTAGTACTCATGGAACATGCACATGGTGTAAAACCATCCCACATACCTTATAAACATAATATTTTTCCTACAGGTGTTGCATGCTTTATGTTGCATCGAGAATGGTTATTAGGGACCCAAACATCATACATGGATAGATATGGATTTGTGGCTCATGGACCATGCACCTGGTTGAAACCATGACACATGCCCTATAAAGTGAATCTTTGGTTTCCTATAGGTTTCGCATGGTTTCCATCGCATCAAGGATGATTATCAGGGGCATAAACATCATATGATGATGGACATGGACCTAAGACACTAGTGTAGTACACCAACATCTCTTGTTCTAAAGGAGGATTAAATGTATTTCATGGACCATGTAAATAGTATAAAACAACCACACAAGACATGTAAATGGATTCTTTAGGATCTGGGTGTCGTATGGACACAATTGTGAGGTTTTTGCACCAAAAAGGATTCTTTGGGTCATGTATTTTTTCTAATCTAGGATGAGAAATGACATGTTCATGCCTAGGGCACTTGTTTTTTTTTTTAATATAGTGCTATTTGTAGGATATTTTCTATAAAATGCTACAATCTAATACAAAACATTATAGTGTATTGTAGAAAACAATACAGTTTGTTGTAAGACAATGTAATGTGAAGAATGATTCACATTGTTAGGGGGCATACCAATTAATGTAGATGTATTACAAAATCCTTTGCCAAATTATTACAATACCATGAGAAGGTACTATGAAACCTTGCAAAATCCTACATAACCAATCATAGCTACCGCAAAATGTGGCACCACTCATTTTGGTATGTAATCGAGAGATAATGACAAGTAGCAGTGGATGGAATGTATGTGGAAATCTTAAAAATCATTAGCTAGATTTTAACACCAGACAATGAGAGTCTTAGTATTTTGTTTCTCAAGGTTGTTAAAAGTAGGAGGATCCAAACAGGTTGTATAAATCAACTCATTCTTGAGTTGATTTAATTTATGATAATCATTTTGTTAAGTTGATCCTCATACTTAATTTTAATATTAACCTTGTGAAACATAATACTAATAATCATGCTAACTAGTGCTAGAATCTAGGAGTCTTCCCGTACAATATTTCCCCATACATTCCATGCACTGCTACTTGTCATCATCTTTCGGTCACATGCCAAAATGAGTGGAACCACATTATTCAATCACTATGGTTGGTTATGTAGCATTGTGTAAGGTTCGATAATGTTTTTTTATGGTTCTATAACAACTTGGCCATGTTAACTATTTTTTAAAATGACTACAAAAACTCCAATTTCAAGTATATTTGATGGCAATTTTTATCAAACTACTCCCAAAAGTATGGTTAAGGATGGTTGCAATATAAACCCCCCAATGTCCTTCAAATCGGATTTTTCAAGTGTGGTTTTTCCCTAAAATTAAAGTTGGTGTGGTAGTTTCTGCACAACCATCGCAAAAAGACAATCGACATTTGGCGGTGGTTGAATAAAAATTTCAATATTTTTTTTATATTTTTAGGGATAGATTTTATAAAACCACCCTTGTAAAATGTTTGACAATGTCCTACAGAGGACCCTAGCAAAGAAAAACCCCTTCCAAAGGGATAATTTTTTGTAGTGACGCACTCTCTCTCTCTCTCTCACACACACACACACACCTATATACATATACTGAACTTCCAAATCTCCAAAAAGAAATTCCTTGAACAAACCGAAGTTAGAAGAAGATATGGTGACCAAGAATGATCCTTAGCAAACCAAAGTTAGAAGAAAGTATGGTGACCAAGAATGAGCCTTAACAAATGAAAATTAAAAGAAGGTATGGTGACCAAGAATGATCCTTACCATGGAACATTGCATTGGAATTGAATTCCTCGCAACTTGAATGATAAGGAAACAAGTGAGATTGCTAAAAATATGGATATATTGAATAAAACATAAGCCATCCTAAAATACTACTATTATGTTATAGAATAAGGATGAAATGGATTAAATTGTATAAAAAAGGTAAGACGACACTAACCTTTGTCAAAACATAATTTTTTGGACCAAATATAATGTAGGGCTCCCCAAACAAAAAAATATCAATATGCATCAAATATGAATTCAAAAAATTGAAAATTGTATTTATCACGTGTATCTTTGTGTAACATGTTACATCACTATAAACAAATGAGTTTCAAATGAGTTTGTCGAAACCTATGGGATGGAACTAATTCCTTTGAAGACCAGAAAGGCTCAATTATCGATCCGCATGTGACAACTATCGACTCATTCTTCTCATTTAAATTTATACAATTTAAATATGTTACATAATAGAAAACAATATCTTTATATATACACTGGCTTTTAACTAATAAGAGAAATGCAAAGAAGGCAAACAAAGCTATACTATTTGATGACTAAGCCTAATTCCTTACATTTGAATGGATTCTTTCCAATTTAACTATAAAAAAAAATAGTTTTATAGAAAACAAATCACTTAAATTATTTACTTTCTATATGGTTCATTGCTTCTCAACCTGAAACAAATGTATGAGAAATAACTTGAGTACCTAAAACCCTCTACTCTATATATGCTTAATAAATAAATAAGAAAGTTTAGTGCATGAACAATACACTACTCTATCCTAACAAGAGTTACTTTACCACATGTAGCTAACACTAATAATGCATTTATATGCATATAATTTGTTTCTTCCTTAATGCCAACCAAACTTCTTGAACCTATGACTACAACCATCACCAATAACAACTAGAAATTGTAATGAGTAAGTATTAATACATAAAGGATTGAACATTATAAACATATATGTTTTAAAATGCTAGTTTTGATGATATTTTTTGTAACCAATTAAATGGTTGATATAATAGAAAGTGTTCATCTTGTGTCAAACTCATCAAATTCCTTTACCATCACAAGGTATCCCTCATTGAACTTTAAATACATAAATGCAAATTTAGTTGTGGAAAGAAGGAAAAAAATTCAAATTCTGGATAGTGGAGTGGTAAAACATACCAACCACAAGAGTACAACAAAGTTTAAATAAGACATTTCATAGAAAGCCATAGAATTAAAGAGAATAGATTTGAGACCAAATGACAAGTTTACAACACCAATAAGAGAGGATAGAGCATCAAACATGCTTTAGACAATTATAAGGATTGAATATCAATGTATGAAAGTTGTATTGACAACTATAAGYGTTGAATATCAATGTATGAAAGTTGTATTCAGGGAACTACCAATTTGTCATCTAATAATAAGGTTAAGGCACAAACAATATGTTCTTAAAATGTGTATAARAAACATTGCAATTTGCAAAATAATATGTAATAGAGAGATCTCATCCTTCCATAATATTCCAATTAGTCTAGGTTCTCGGTATAATGCACATTGTAGGTAAACTCAAAAATCACCAGACATGTGTTTTGCTCTCTTACTCATGGACTTGAAACATAATAAATCCATAAATATATATATATAATGAAATCTACATATTAATAAATTTTACTAAGAAAAAATACTGTGAAAGATAATTAAGCAACTCCACTAGTTTTTGACCCAATGTGAAATATAACAATTCCACTTTTACATTCCCTTCTCATTTTCACCATCTTATACGATTTTACATTTATTGTCCATAGAATGAGTTCTATCATGCTAATCCACATGCATAAAAAAATATTGGAACTCTTAAGAAAATTATTTGAACTCAAGATAAAATATATTATTTAGATTTAAAATATATGAATCTTTATTATATCACTATTACCCTATGTTGGTCATTTATCTTACCACTCACATGATTCCTTACTTTCTGACTTTCAAACTTGTAGAAACATAATTGCCAAAATTCAAAGTGTCTTTCAGGGGTTACCACAATTCTGACAACTCCTCATATAAAGGCTCTAAATTATTGGTTGTGGAGCCTGATTATCTTCCATGTTCAGAGGTCTTTGTTTTCGGTCGTGTTTATACCCCATGAAGACTGTACACCTCAAAATATTGTACACTCCCCCACACAAGGGGGGCTTTACTACCCTGCAAGGTCCGAGGGGCTCATCCCCCCAGCTAAGGGGTTTGGGGGAAAGCGGGCCCCCGACGGGGTTTGGGGCGAAGCCCCCGAAGGAAAAATTGCCTTGTAAATGTATATTGTAATTTCATAGTAAATTTGGACCATTCATTATATGGTCGTAGATTTGACGGTAGAAGTTATGTTAGGGTTTTTTTCCTTAGAAGGCAACCATATTTTATGAGGGAAATGTATTGTGGCTATGTATCATTACGAATATTTTATTCTGAGAGAGGAGACTGTGAGAGAAAGAAGAGGAAGTTACAACAATGTGTTGTAGGTTGTATCCCTTTATTTGCTGGGTAATAATAAAGCAAGGACCTAGCAAATTTCTCTGGTGGATGTAGCCCACATTGGGTGAACCATGTATATTTGTGTCTCTATTGTATTGTGTATCTTCTGTGTTTTATTTCTACATTTGTTTTATTTTATTTCTCTGTGATCCTATTTTTATAACAACTGGTATCAGAGAAAAAGGTAACTCATAGGAAAAGAGGGTTCATGGTTCGAGTGGGAGAAATGACGGAAGATGGAAAGTTTAGGGTCGAGAAATTTAACGACAAAAACCACCAGTTATGGAAAATGTAGATGGAAGATTATTTATATCAGAAGGATATATTCCTACCATTGGGTGGAATAGAAAAGAAGCCGATGACCATGAAGGACGAAGAATGGGAGGTTCTTGACAGAAAGGCACTAGGAATGATATGGTTGAGCCTGGTATCATCGATGGCTTTCAATATTTTGAAAGAAAGACAATGAAGGATCTGATGGATGCATTGGCTAAACGATATGAAAAACCCACAGCATCCAATAAGGTATTTCTAATGAAGAGATTATTTAATATGAAGATGTCAGAAGGTGGGTGTGTTGCAGATCATTTAAATGAATTTAATACGGTTACTAATCAACGAAGTTATGTAAAAGTGGACTATGATGATGAGGTCAGGGATCTTCTAATTTTGTGCTGATTTCCAGAAAGTTGGAACGGCTTGGTCATGGTTGTAAATAACACTATCTCTGGTTCAAACACTTTAAAATTTGATGATGTTGTTGGTGTTATCCATAGCGAGGAAATGCGATGGAAAAACACAGGTGAGACATTAGGTAATGCGTTAAACATGGAGAACAAGGGAAGACAAAAGGACAGAGGATAGGGCTTAGGGTACCGCGAGAATTTTAGGAAGGGAAGATCCAAATCCATACTGGGAAAGATAGAGTGTTGGAATTGTAGGAAGAAAGGACATCTGAAGAAAGACCGCAGAGCTCCAAAGAAACAAAGAGATGGACAACAAGAGAAAAATCAGGAAGCAAATGTAACAAGTGATGTGTTACAAGATGCTTTGATTCTTTTTGTAGATAATATTTCCGAGTCTTGGGTAGTAGATTCAGGGGCTTCATTTCATGCCACACCCCATAGGAAACATTTTCTATGTTATGTTCAAGGTGATTTTGGACAGGTTCATTTGGGTGATGATGCACCATGCAAAATTGTTGGAATTGGAAAGGTAAAAATAATGCAAAGGAATGGAAACCAATGGTTGTTGAAAGAGACAATACATGTTTCATATCTAAGGAAAAATCTAATTTCAACAGGACGATTGGTAAGTGAAGGTTTTATATCCATATTTACAAATAAGGTGTGGAAGGTCACCAAAGGATCATTGGTGATAGAAAAATGAGAGAAGGTAGGTACATTGTATTTATGTTTTGGTAATACTGACTCTTCTATCTCTTTAACTTCTACATGAATGGATACAACATTGTAGAATCATAGGCTTACACACATGAGTGAGAAGGGGATGCAAATACTACATAAAAGAAATTTGTTTCTAGATCTTAAACAAATTGATTTGGATTTCTGTGAGCATTGTGTTTATGAAAAATAGAAGAGAGTCAGATTTATTAGAGTCAAAAAAGAAAAGAAGAGTGAAATGGTAGAGCTTGTGCATACAGATGTATGGGGACCAACTCAAGTATCATCTCTTGGTGGATCTCGTTATTATGTTACTTTTATTGATGATGCAACAAGAAAAACTTGAGTTTATTGCATTCGAGAAAAATCTGATGTTTTTGATACTTTTAAGAAATGGAAAGCTTTGGTTGAGAATGAGACAGGAAAAAGGTTGAAGTGTCTCATATCAGAAAATGGAGGTGAATATTGCAGAAAGGAGTTTGATGATTATTGTTCATACCATGGGATTCATAGAGAGAAAACAGTTCCAGGAACACCACAAGGAAATGGTGTGTTAGAAAGGATGAACGAGACAACCATGGAGTGTGCAAAGAGTATGAGATTGCATGATGGGTTGCCCTTACAGTTCTGGTTAGATGTTGTAGATATTTTTGTTTACTTAATAAACATAGGACCTTCAATCTCTTTGAATGTTGGAATTCCTGAGGAGGCATGGATAGGTAAAAGGGTAAACTATTCATTTTTTGAAGACTTTCAGTTGTGAAGAATTTGTCCATATTGATAAAGAAAATAAAACAAATCTTGAGGCAAAATCCAAGAAGTGTACCTTTATTGGATACGATGTTAATGATTTTGGTTATCGCTTATGGGATTATGAAAATCACAAAATCATTAGGAGTAGATATGTCATATTCAATGAGAAGGTCATGTACAAAGATCAGTTGCAGGGAAATATACAATAAAAAGAAAAAACAGAATACACAGTGCTTGATGAGATCACTGAAAAATAAATTCCAAAGGTACCAGAAAATGAAAATGTAAAACAACAGGAACAACGTGTACCTCAAACTCTTGCAAGTGTTGTTAGAAGAGATACCAGGTTAAGTAGACCCATTGACCGATACCATCCTTCATTGTATTATTTATTGTTCACTGATTCTTGTGAACCAGAATGTTATGAAGAGACAATGCATGTAGACACTAAAAAGAAGTGAGAGCAAGGCATGAAAGAGGAAATGAATTATTTTGTAAATAACCAGACTTGGGACTTGGTTTAGTTGCCTACGGAAAAAAGAGAATTGCAGAATAAATGGGTTTACAAGTTGAAGGAAGAAGATGGAGGAAAAAGCAGTACAAGGCTAGACTTGTTGTAAAGGGGTTTGCGCAAAAGAAAGGTATAGATTTTGATGAAATATTTTCTCTTGTTGTTAAAATGAATCCATTTAGGACTATTTTAAGTCTTGTGGTAGTAGAAGATTTGCATCTTGAATAGTTAGATGTAAAAACAAATTTTTTCCATGGGGATTTGGAGGAAGAGAATTATATGCAACTACCACAAGGGTATGAGGTCAAAGGGTAGGATAATTTGGTATGCAGGTTGAAGAAGAGCTTGTATGGCCTAAAGAAAGCTCCAGGGCAGTGGTATTTGAAGTTTGATAGGTTTATGATAGAACAAGGTTATAGTAGATGTCATTCTGATCACTATGTTTATTTTAAAAGGATAGAAAATGGAAGCTATATTATGTTGCTATTGTATGAAGATGACATGCTTGTTGTAGGGTCTAATATGTAGGATATAAATGTGCTCAAGAAGAAATTAGCTAATTCATTTGCGATGAAGGATTTGGGTGCTGCAAAGAAAATCCTTGGTATGAGAATAACAAGAGACAGGAAAAATCGCAAATTGAAATTGTCTTAGGGTGAGTACATAGAGAAGATGTTGGAGAGGTTTAGAATGAAAAATGCAAAACCAGTTAGTACACCTTTGGATAGCCATTTCAAATTAACTAAGAAAATGTGTCCCAAGACATAGGAGGAGATATAATACATGTTCAGGGTCCCTTATTCATCAACAATTGGCAACTTGATGTATGTGATTGTTTGCACAAGACCATATATTACACATGTAGTGGGAGTTGTAAGCAAGTATATGAACAATCCAGGTAAAAACAATTGGGAGGAAATAAAGTGGATTATCAGGTACTTGAGAGGTACTTCTACTCATGCATTATGTTTTGGAGGTTCAAACATTGTTCTAGAGGGATATGTTGATTCAGATATGGAAGGTGATAAAGATAGCAGGAGGAGAACCACAGGGTATGTTTTTATTGTAGGTGGAACAACAATAAGTTGGATTTCAAAACTGCAAAAGGTTGTTGCACTTTGAATAATAAAAGTAGAGTATGTTGTTGCTAGGCTAGTAAAGAAATGATTCAGTTATAGAAGTTTATGGAGGAACTGGGAAAGAATCAGGAGAATATCAGGTTGTACTGTGACAGTGAGAGTGCCATTCATCTTGTAAAGAAATCAACCTTCCATTCAAAGACTAAGCATATACAACTCAGGTATCATTTCATATGATCCATATTGGAAGATGGACATTTGAAGTTGGAAAAGATACACACTAGATAGAATCTTACAGACATGTTAACAAAGGGAGTAACCAGTAAGAAGTTGAGTTCCTACTCAGTTTCAGTTGGTCTTCAAGCATGAAGGTGAAGATGAGAAATTTTTTCAGGTCCAAGAAGGAAACTAGTGCAACAGATATAGTAGCAATGGAGTTGTTGAGATCAGTATCCAAGTGGGATATTGTTGGTTGTGGAGCCTAATTATCTCCTGATTCAGAGGTCTTTGTTTTAAACCGTGTTTATACCCCATGAAGACTATACACCCCGAAGTACTGTACACTCCTCCACGCAGATGGGTTGCAAGGGGGGACTTCCCCCCTGCAGGGTTCACGGGGATCATCCCTCTGGCTGGGGGATCTAGGGGCAAGCGGGCCCCTAGTGGGGGTTCGAGGGTCAACATTTACCGATGTGAAATATCTCAAATATGATGGATCTCGATATCTACTGCTGAACTAGTGTTTTGACTCTCAGATCTGATACTCTAGGGGTTTTTGGATGCGTTTTAGTTAATTGTTTAACATACTTGGTGAGTTTCGCACGTTTGTGTGTCATATAAATAAGTTTTGAACATTATATATGATGCATACGAAATAAGGAACCAACACAATCTCTATAGCATGTATTATATGGAAAAATAAGGAAATATAATTGATATGCTGAGAGCAGAGAAATAATCATCAGCTAGATCTCATGGATCATAACTGGAATACAATGAAACTAACACAAAATACTCATGATCATAAGATGTGGATAGAGATTCACATGCATGGATATATCGACAACATGCAGCTCTGAAAACTCATGACAACTACTGTAAATGATGGATAAAGTCTCCCTGGTGGCTATACTCAACCGATTAGCCTGAAAAATATCCCAAATTGAGGACCCTGACCTCTAGGCCTCTCCTGATATATTTCAGACTTAAGGTCAGATGAATAAATCTCTAGATGAATGCCAAATGATATCCCTTGGGAGGTTGATGATTTGAAAAGATCTTTTAAACGACAATGGTTGAGTTTTTAAAGCATGAGTTAAATAACCATTTAGGAAACCGATGAAAGAGGAAGATTTAATGAAGAAACATAGTATCCATTAAGCATATACAGATATGGAAATAAGCATAAAACAACAACAAACCATAACAAGAGAAGTTAATAATAGAGTTCGACAATCTCGCTTATGTCTTTGGGCCTTTGTCTCAGTGGGTGAGGCTTTCTTATTTCTGTTAAAATCTTCAAAAGTACATCATTTCAGTGCCAAATGGATTAAAAATTGATCTAGTCGTGTTCTACCAGATATGAATAATCCAACAAAACTGACGGCACTGAAAATAGATGAACGAAGCTCCCAGAAATGGCCCGCAAAGGTGATCTCCTCAATGGCTTCCCTGCATAAAAATGGCTTTGGCTCAACAATCGTTCAACAAGTTCCTATTTTGAACCTCCTTCATGGATTCAAGAACCTCTTTTTTATATACACTTGAAGTGGGTAACAACCTCCCAACTTCTCCCCAAGATCTGGCCTAAAAAAGGGCCCAAGATCCTCCAAAAATTGTTGAAGAAATCCATAAAAGTCATATAATATAGTTATAAAACCCACTTTTGCAAATAATTAGGGTGCAACCTCTTTTACCATGAGATATTGGTCCTATGGATAGCCTCCATGTGGCCTCGGGCTAAGACCTGGCGCGCTGACCCCCTTACTGTTTGGCTCTAGTCATGTGCAGTGGCCATATGGCCTTGTCCCTATACTCCACGCACCCCTTTGCAATTAGCACTAAGTTTTTAGCCTCCGGTCTAGCGCCTTGGTCAGTTGGCTAGCCCGACTGATCAGGCACCTATCCACCACATCTGTGCTATATGATAATAGTCAACTATTTATGTTGTAGTCACATGTGGTAACCCCAGGGGGATTTTCCAAACACACCGCGCACCAAACGATATAAGGGAGAGGGCACGTGATATGGTCGTATGGTATATTCACATCAGGGTTTGGGGCTAGGCCCCAACCCTTTAGTTCACTGGATTTACGTTTATACAAGCTTAAATAATATATTCAAACCATGGTTAATAAGAACTATCACGGGTGGGCTGGTAGCCCGACCCTGCCAAAATGCTTGCCACCCGGACCATAGGTCACGGGTTCGATTCTTGTTGATCCCAACTTTTTCCAATACAAACAAACAAATAAATGGGTGCCACATGGTATCCCATGACTGGGCCACGTGGAACCGTACCATACCATGACTGCCACATGTCATATTCTGATTCATCCACTTGTTAGCTGTCATTTCCAGTTAGCAACCTGCGAACTCACTGCCACGGTAGCTCATGCCTACTGTACCTGCCACATCAGCCCATGCCATGTGTCACCCTTGTAGTGGTTCCACGTGTCATGATCTGAATCATCCACATCTTCACCTGTCCACGTCAGCGCCAACACACCCTACCACGTCAATTGTATGATCATACGGCCTGTACAATCAGCTGCTACACCAACACTATACGGACTGTATAGTGAGAATTTTTGTTTTTGCATGTTTGATGAAATGAACAGACCGCGATATATTTCGCATAAGAAGTCCATTTGAGCCCATTCAAGTTGCGTTGGGTTCGTATCGAAGAGACCTATGCAAAAGAACATTTTGAAGCCATTTTGAGCACTTTGAGTTTTAGGCCTTCCTGGACCCATTTTGGTCCCCAGATCGATTTCAGGATCATACCTCCCCACTAAAGACCTGTTGCTCCTCCAAAAGGTTATTGACCAGTCATCGAGTGTGGGATAGGCCACCACACTTGTTCTCTGTCTTTAAAATTTGTCCTGTGCACCTGTCTCATCAAGATGAACTGTAAAACAACCATGATAACTAGCATCATATTGTTAGCCACTTGTACTCTATCACATCTTACTGAAGACACTATCATCCATGTTGACAAAATTACTAATGATAACATTAGAAATATGACTGCAAAAGAGATAATATGTTTGTAATACTTGTACAACAGTATCTTATCTTGAAGCAACGTGTGATTGATCTTCCCTTCTACAATCATCTCTTGTTCTTGATTAAGATTAATTACTTGATTTGAAACAATTATAGGTGTGTTTATTGCATGAGCCACCTTTCTTAATTTTTCCATTGTTGGAAGAGTTTGATTGTATTTTAAATGATAAGCATGTACCACATATTCTTTGCCTATTTTCATTAAGTGATATTGATTCTTTTCCCTGTAGAAGATTGCTTTACGATCATACAAGTAAGGACTGCCTAATACCATTCCACATTCATTGAGTGGCACCACATCACATGTTACTGTAAAGGTTTAAGCTATTATTAGAGTTCATTGCATTTCACTAGATAACAATAGCATAAGATAGGATCACTGAGAAATACACAATCACAAGAGACACATCATTTATCCTGGGAAACCTTCATGGGGGAGAAAACCCAACAAAACTTTCTTATTATAGATAACCAATACAATGCCAAGAGATAACTCAAACAAATACATAAATTCCTCTCCCAAGAATGCGCCTCTCTCTTATCCAATTGCAGCTCCAAAACTTGCTCCTCAATGAACAAGTGAGTGTGTATGTAGATGAGATGCTAGCCTCCTTATTTATACAACTCTGGCACGTATGGAGGTGTATTTTCATTGGCAGGGCCAACTTCTTCTTCTGGGTGGTTACAACCACCTTTAATATATTTTGGGGCCTCTTTAATATATTCTAGGGACGACTTCTTATTCTGCCTATTACAATTATGTTTTGACCAATCCGCAAAAGGGGATTTGTTCTTTTACAATAGCTGACTTGATCAATCCGCAATAGGGGATTGATCTAATGAATAATACATCAATAATAATTAGAATACACTTTGTAGTTACATTATTTCAACACTCCCCCTTAACACGAAGGGTATTCTACAACAACATCAAGCGAGAGAGAGGACAACATCATCAACAACATCAGGTGGGTGAGAGGACAACATCATCCATATCATCTTGGAACATTGAATGACATATCTATAAATCATCGAAATTTGTTTTCATCATCAACACAACACAGAGGCTGGAGCATCATCATCCTCATCGGTATGAGGCTAAGGTAACATCATCATCATCTTCAATATGAAATCAGGAGCTGAAGTGGCATCATCATCATCATCTTCAGCGAGAGGCTGAAGTGGCATCATCATCATCTTTAGCAAGAAATCAAGAGGTGAAGTGGCATCATCATCATCAACTGCATCGACATGGATTAGTATAACACTAATACATCCTCATCATCAATAACAACAAAAGAATGATACAACATCAAAAGCACCAATATCATATCACAAAGGCTGCCAACATATTATCACAACACGAGGTTGGCAACACATCACAACAATTAAGCTGACTCATTATCACAACAATTAAGCTAGAACACCACACAACAATTAAGCTAGAAAACACCACACAACAATTAAGATGGAAACACCACAACAATTAAGCTGGAATCACAACACAACAATTAAGATGTAATCACAATACTATACTGGCTTTACGTAACAACCATTAAGTTGGAAGCACAGTACTAGGCTGGATTTACATCACAACAATTAAGATGGAAGCACAATATTAGACTGGCTTTATGTCACAACAATTGAGCTGGAAGCACAGTACTCAGCTTGCTTTTCATCACAACAATTAAGCTGGAAGAACGGTACTAGACTGGCTTTACGTCACAACAATTAAGATGGAAGCACAGTTCTCGTCTTGCTTTTCGTCACAACAATTAAGCTGGAAGCACGGTACTAGACTGGCTTTACATTATAGAAATTAAGCTAGAAGAACATTACTCATCTTTCTTTTCGTCACAACAATTAAGCTAGAATCACGGTACTAGACTGGCTTTACATCATAACAATTAAGCGAGAAGCGCAGTACTAGGCATATCTCAACACAACAACTAGACTATCTTTACGTCACAACAATTAAGCTGGAAGTGCAGTACTAGATATATCTCAACACAACACTACTCCCCCTTTTAAGGGAGGTCCTTTCGGACTATACCAAGATTATCTCAAAAGTTCTCAAACTTTACACAAGATAGAGGCTTGGTCAACACATCGATAACCTGTTCATCCGTGCTAACATATTGGAGCTTTATGGCTCCTCTCTGCACCATGTCATGGATGTAATGATATCAGATCTCTATGTGCTTCAAATTATCATGAAATACAAGATTCTCTGTCAAATTTATGCAGCTCCACCTTGTCACATAGGATCGTGGTTGCTTCCATCTCTAGGTTGAATAGATCGGTCAACAAATTTCAAAGCCATATATCTTCGCAGCTGGAAGAACACGCAACAATGTATTCTACTTCCGATGTACTGAGAGAAATGTTGGATTGCTTCCTACTTTTCCATGAGATCATGGATGATCTGAAACTGAAACAACATCCTGAAGTGCTCTTCCTATCAGAGACACTTCTAGCCCAATATGAATTAGTGTACCCACTCAATGTGAAATCATGATCTCCATCATAGCTGAGACCACAATCTAATGTACCCTTAAGGTACCTCATCACATTTTTTGCATAAACTCTGTGAACATGTCTGGGATCTACCGGAAACCGACTCAAGGTGTTCACGACAAAACAAATATCTGGTTTGGTGTTCGTCGGGTACATCAACGATCCAATGATCTATCTATACAACATGGCATCAATCAATTCTGATGAAGTGTTGACCAGTAGCTTTAGCTTCATTTCCATGGGTGTATTCATGGACTTGCACTCCAACATATTGAATCTCTTCATGATTTCGACTACATAATTCCCTTGGTTAAGGATGATTCTCTCTGGACTTTTCCATACCTCAAGACCTAAGAAATAATGCATTAGGCCAAGGTCTTTCATCTCAAATTTTGAAGCGAGCTTATTCTTACATTCGATGATGAGATTTTCTTCTCCAGTTAAGAATAAGTCATCCACATACAACAACAATATCACCGACTCATTGTTCATAACCTTGAAGTAGAGGTTAGAATATGCTTTACTCTTGGTAAAGCCCAAGCTCATCAGAAAATTGTCTATCTTTCCATACCAAGCTCTAGGAACTTGCTTCAATCCGTACAGAGCCTTCTTCAACTTGTAGACATGAGTCTTCATGTCTTCAACTTCAAATCCTTGAGGCTTCTCTATATACACTTCTTCTTCGATGACACCATTTAGGAAATCTGTCTTTACGTCCATCTGGTGTAACTTCCACTTCATCTTAGCTGCAAGGGCTATGATGGTTCTGATCGAAGTGTATCTGGCTACAGGAGTGAATGTCTCTTCATAGTCAATGCCTTCCTTTTGAGAAAATCCACGAGCGACAAATCTTGCTTTATACTTCTCAATACTTCCATCAACAACATGTTTTATTTTGAAGATCCATTTGGAAGATACCACATCCTTGCTCTTCGGTCTGGGAACTATTTACCATACATCATTCTTTATTATGGATTGGTATTCTTCTATCATGGCATCTGCCCATTCTTTCTTCTAAATGGCTTCTTCAAAGCAGGTAGGCTCCTTTTCTAGGAGATCACACATCAAATACATATAGTTGGAGAATGGCTTAGGTCTCTTCACTTGTCTCATGGTTCCTTTGGGAACACCATACTTCTCTCCATCTTGAATAAGCTCCCTAGCCCAAGCAGGTTTTCTCTTATGGGAGATATTCATCTAAGGGGGTTCTTGAAATTCTACTATGTCATTATCTTCTAGAGTTTCGTCATCAAGGGAAGTTATGATTTCCCTTACTGGTTCTGCAACTCTGGGAACCTCGCTCATTGATTCTATAGTTTTGGGAGCTACAAGTTCCTCTTCATATACTTATTCAAGCTGGCATGTTCTTGATTTCTTGAGTGCTGCATCTTCATCAAAGGTCACATCCCTACTGATCTCTTACAGGATATACTTGGTGTTGTATACCAAGTCTAAATATGAAAGATTGAGTCAGGCTTCAAACAAGGTCTGCTTCCCATTCTAATGTTCGGTCATCTTTGGAGCCTTCTTCTCCTTTCAATCAATCTTCATATGAGATACTATGAATCTCAAGAGATAGCTTCTTCTTCATCTTCTTTGGTGCATGAGTGTATATGGTCATGTACATAGTCTAATTCATGTCTTATATAATATGTTGTTTT
>SNQJ01S0067097.1:17058-28884 GCA_010110895.2 Picea sitchensis | reverse complement strand
AATGTTATTTTAAAATGTAATCCAGGATTCTTAATTTGAACTATAAAGAACTGCAATAGGGAGATCTCTTTCCTGTGATACAATTCAGAGCTTCAGTTCACTTCAGCGAGTTTAGATAGAATAATTTCTTTACTACAACACTAAGTTCTTTTGGAATTGAGCATATATAGTGCGCAGCTATCTTTGAAACAAAAGACTTCCCTGGGTTGATAATTTATGTTTCACTTGGTTGTTTGAAATTAATTAAGCAATTATAGTGACCAACAGATTCCATGTGGTTTGAACGAACAACCATTGAAAGTAGTAAGCAAAGTAGGTGACGGAGAAAAAATGGGTTGGCCAATGGTCTTCCAACACACCAACGACATCACGCATGTCGAGGAACCCTCATCAACCACTGTGCGGAAAATGTTTCAGGTAAGAGATTTCGTGTTGTAAGCCACTATTGTTTGAAACACAATGTGGTATGGGAGACGAGGTTTCAATTCAGTCATATCAAGCATGATTTCTCCTAGATTACAAGTATTAGCAGATCCTAAGGTAGCTAACAGAGCCTTTGTCTATGAAGGGCAGCTCTGGAGGACCTCTAAAGTGGACATCGTGCAAGGGGTTCTTGACAAATCCTCCACCACAGAGTAGTTCTGGGCCGCCCTTGCGTTTGGATTATGCGAAGCTTTCTTGAATTCTTCTTTTGGGATGTGTGTCATTGTTTCACCCATCGTCTTCTCAATATGGAGAGGAACATATGGGTTTACATCTTCTTTACCCTTCTCAGAAGTTTCAAGAATTCTGTAATTGTGCGCCCTAGTCACTATGTAGGCATCACCTTTCATCATATAAACGTTCGTGGCCAAGGTATTACTAGAAGATGGAGGGGGTCCCTGATTGCCCCCATCTGCGATCGAAGAGGCTTGAGTCAATTTTTTCCCATGAGAAAATGGGTTCGTTAACACAACACGTTGTTGCTGCACCAATAAAATTTGGGCCTCTGCACGCCGAGGGAACAAGTGAGTCGGATGGTCCTCCGTGCAAAGGTTACACAAATGCTTTGACTTTCTTTTCTCTGTGTTTCCCCCACCAACATTGTTGTTGGGTTTCTTATCCCCCTTACCCTTCTTGTTTCTTTGTTTTTTCTTGTCAACAGACTGTTGGTTAGCCTTCAGGTTCGTTGACTACACACTATGTACATCCGACATTTAAGTAGGGGGAGCAGCCGAACTCAAGGTTTGGTTGGCCGTTGTCTGTTGTATAGAAAATTGTTGCAATTGATTTGACAACTGATCAGTGGGATTTGCTTGTGCTGAACCAACTATATCATAGGCATGTGGTCCAAACTTATGTCTGGCCTTGTCAAGGATATACCATGGCACATTTGGCAAAACTTGATAGAGTAAACCAGACTGAGAGTATATCAGTTCAAGCTATTGAGCTCTCATTATCACTTCTTCCTCAGAAAACATTGCTGACATTGCAACGTCCTTGGATAACTGAGGTACCAAAGACTTAAGGAACCACTGCAGCAAAAAGGCTGGTGGGACTGGTGCTTTTATCAAACTATTATGACGTCTCCATTCTTGGATGTGATCTGAGATATGATCGGCCTTTGTTTGCTCAAAGTTCTCCAGCAATTCAGTGCCATCATCGTATCTCATAGGTAGTTGACAATGGTTTAAGAAAACCATTTCCAACTCACCAAAAGTAGAGTATCTTGAGCAGTCGATCTTGATGTACCATTTTGCGGCACTCCCGATAAGAGTGCATTGAAACAGACGCAACTGTACAAAGTTGTCTCGTAACGAGTTCGATGAGCACCATAGGTGAAAGGTGGTCACATGATCGCCTAGATCTTCGTTAGGCTTACCTTCGAACTTGGCAATGTTCGAGGGAAACTTCGTTGGCATAAGAGGCCAATGCGGATCATGACAAATTGGGTCATTTAATAGCCTTGACAAGTCTGGTAAATGTAATGTTTCCAGAAACAGTAGTTTGGGCTATTGACTATGTACATGGAAAAAGGAGCCTGGATTTTGACTGGCACCAAGTTGCTAGGAAAAGTTAGGTTGCTGACCAGAGTTCTAGTAAATACCATGGCCTTGGCAAGCGAACAGATACTACATTTTTTGGGAAATCATCAGTTGATTCCTGTAGTTAGACGTTGAGGGTTGGGTGGGGATTTCTCCCTGCGTTGTGTTCCAAAGATTCTGGAAATGGTTTCCCCCTGCTGATATGATGGGCATAGGTACTGAGCCTTGCCCAGGGTTCCATTAACCATGGAAGGGGTTGCCTCCAATCGACATCCCTAACGAGGGAACTTGTCCTTGCCATGGATACCAGAGTCCTTGTGAGGAGAAGACTCCTGTGTTTTCCCCCTGTGTAGGAATAATACCTTGCACAGGATTTTGTGGTCCAAAACCAGGGTTTCCCCCAGCCGAGATGACAGCTGAAGAGAAATCATTATTTCCAAATGCACCGAACAAAGAGAATGGCATTGAACCCACCGACGTTGTGTAGGAAGAAGGTCCTTGACTACCTGCTTCGAACAAGTTGTAGTTCATGTTTGGCCAGACGGGCTGTTGAGGAGCATCGCCGAGTGAGGGGGATGAAGGAGGTATATGACCTTCGTCGTAAGGGAAAGTGTTATAGGGGGATGAGGTGCCCCCCATGGACCCTTGCAGAGGATATTTAGAGCTCCCTGCCCCCATACCTATGGTTTGTAGGGTGGAGTATGTGAGGATGGAGTTCATATCAAAGACGGGCATTCCATATGAAAATTGAGGGCTCGTCGCACTCTATGTGAATGGAGCAGTGATTTCCTCCATAGATGGAATCAGACCACTACCCGAAGTAGAGGTGGTACAGACCATGGTGGTACAGACCGACAAAGGTGGGTTAGGAGGTGGAATGCCCCATGTGGTGGCAGTCGTTGAGGTATTATGAGGACTCCCCGATGAAGTAGCAACATTTTCTTCCATCACTGCTTGCAAGACTATTTGACGCTTGTGATGTGTTATCCTTGGAGGGACAACTTGTATCAAGACTGGCGTCGACAAGTCACTAATCAGAGGGTTAAACAGCCCGATATCTTCCGCTCCAAGGTTATAAATGATTGTTTCCTCCGAATTCGAGTGTTCTCGTCTCGAGGATGGCTCGAGCACAGTTTCCTGCAGACCGGTTGCCTCAAATGACCCTTGTTGGTCAAGTCTTCGCTGTAACAGTGGTTGTGGTGCCTCTAATGCAACTCATGACAGGCCCTGAAGCCTTCACAACCAGTGGAGGTCTTGATATTCCACTTTGTGAAAATATCAACAACATGGTAAGGCTTTTACTATCGTTGAAAACCATTACACACTAGAAAATTTCCTATGAGATAAAGCAAGCAAACCACTAACTAGTTGGAAGAATAGTTATGCCATCCAACACTAGAGAAACTTACCGGTGCAAGTGAAACTCGAATACGGAATAACCCTCCGGGTATACTCTACAAAGTGTGGCCTGATGTCTACCCTAGGTATCGCGATATACACCCACAGTCACCTGTGGAAGTCTCTAGAATAAAGACAACTAGGTTGCCAACTCGCGAACAGTCACCAGGCAGGTACATTCGATAATCGGGTGGACTGCAATGAGCAGGGTATCAAGCCCGAAACCTATCAAGGGTATCGAAATAAAGTGGTCCGGAAGACAACTGAGGACCTCGAATATATTTGAAATACACGAAGCTCTGTGGAAAATGTGACCGACAAAATCCCAAGACAAGTCCTCTATATGTGTTCCCCACTACGCTTGGTCCGGCTTTGGAGGGGTTATCTCTGCTACCTTTCTGCATGTGACCTCGTGTTTAGCCCTTGTGTTAGAGGGGGGTATCAGATAATCTCCACATTTACTGGACTTTTTACACTCCCTAGCTCTGTCTCTTATGTTTGTTTCTTAATCCTTGAAGAGTTTCCTCTCCAACCTAAATCAAGGCTCTAGCCTAGACTAGTTGATGGACCCTACAAACATAAAGTCTAGTAAATTTTAATTTTAACGTTAATTTTAAGTGGCTTGTTTTTAAGTCAAGGAAGCGGTAATGAAACTAGTGGTGTGTTTTGAGAGACGAAAGAGAAATAAACGAATATGAAAGAAAAAATACTTCTTTTTGACAAATAAAGATTTGCAATTTTAACTCTTTAACCAACTTTTCGTAACTACTTTTTTTTTCTAAGATCTTTTAAAGGAAAAACCTAAAATGAAATTTTGCTCGACTACGAGTTACTTAATGTTCTAAGCAATCAGTAAAGAACTTAAGAAAAACACTCGTTTTCCTAACAAGCAAATTAATCAACCCAACTACTTAACCAAACAAAGAAATTAAATCTTTTTTTTTAAATGCTTCAAACAAGAAAACTCAAAATAAATCTTTTTTCTTTTTCTTTAAAGAAAGTCAAAGGAAATTTTTTTAAAAACAAGACAAGACCAAAAACTGACTTCTGGCCCACTGTGGATCATAGGGAGTCACTGAAAACACCAAACAGACTGATCAGAAAAGACTCACAAACTCGTCTAAAACCCTTTCAAATAAAACACAAGAAATCTTTAACAAGATAAGCAAACTGACGTCAAACCCACGCTAAAAAATGTAACAAAAGAGACTAGTACTTAATCAAGAAACCCCTAAGAAGTATGAATTCAATCAGGGAAGAGGTTGGTTGCCTCTTCTTAAAGAAAAATTTCTTGACACGAGCACGCTACTGACACTTAAGCAGCCTGCATATGTACGTGGGATGTCTAAAGGTAGGGCACATATGTACGCGTGCAGACCCACTACAGGTTGCATATACCTCTATAACTTCTCAAAAAAAGAAAATAAACAAGTAGACTCATAGGACATGGAGTATTGGTATGGTATCAACAGGTAACCAAAATCCCTTAAAGACTCAACAACTTACAAAAACTCAAAAAAGGTAGTAAAACCAATTAAAACACCCAAAAATATCCCCTAAAACCCTAGAGGTTTCCCCAGTATGGTCGCCAGTTCTGCTATAGCGAGAAAAACCCCCTATGGACAACACTAGGGTTCAACATGTAGGCATATCTAACAGTCTAAAAGTCTCCTACTTTTTATAACTACCCTGAATATACCCCACATTCATGCATGAAATACAAAGTGAAAAGATTCGATAATTTTACCTTTAACTCTGCATTCGGTATCGATCCTTTCGTGCTCGATTGCTCCGCTGACTGCAAATATCCTCCCAAGGCTCACCTGCATTCACAAATAGATAAACAGGGAACTACAAACATGCATCTCATACATAAATCATGGGTTAGATGTCGGTATAAAAGATAAATCAAACGTATATATGTGACACATCATATTTCGAGACAGAAAAAGTATTCCTTTTATTGATATCACAATGTTTACTTACAATGAGATCGATGACTGCTCCTCGAGCCTGGTTCAGTCTCCTCTTCACCAAGCTCCAACTGTGCATCCACATATTTTTTTGCTCTCACACTTATTCTAAGGAAATGGCATAGGCTTATGATGGAGGAAAAAGGAAAGAATGGGAAATTCTGATGCAAAACTCACAAGGTAGCTGCAATTATATGGGGCAAGGAGGGGATGTGAAATGGACAGAGTTTCACTATTCTTATGATTCGTTTTGGAATGAGACCCCAACACCTCCTTTTATATGAAAAAAGGATAGTTATTCAGTTGGGTGATGGGCTATAGGCGGTGGATCAGTTGGGAAACTACCCAATAGCCCATAATCTCAACGAATTCCTTGCAAATTTTTAATTTTTGCAACATTTGTGGGTATACATGGGTTGTAATGGTGCAACTAGCGTATGTACGCGAGTTGTAGTGGTGCAGAAAGTGTGTGTATGTGGGCATTAGTGGTGCAGGGTGTGTACATTTTCAAAAATATGGTTTTTAAGAAGAGTTGCTTAGTGATGGCTTGGAAAAAATCACAAGTAAGAGGGTCTGATGCCAGGTATGCATGTATGGTGCAACTTAGGGTTATAAAATTAACATAGTCATCCATCCATGCATTCATATTATACAAGTTTTCAATTTGGTTCCCTCTCGTTGGTTCGATATACCTCTTTCCTTCTGTCAAATCCAATGGCGTAATAAATTTTAAGTCTCCTACCTCAAATATCATCTCCCTACTTTCAGATTAATAATTTCCTGATTTTCAAAGGCCCATTCTAACCCCATTAGTTATATATATGACTGACTATCATCCACAATATCGATGACTTCAAAATTTTCTACACTACGCAGGCCATCTATATTTACAGGTACTCCTATTAATCAACCAATTGGTACTATCTTGTGTTGGTTTTCCAACCTTAGATGAATAGGAGACCAAATCAACTTGGGTTTCCCCATCATTTCCCATGTCTTCTTTGGTAACATATTTACATCAGAATCTGATTCTAAAATAATGTCATCCACATCATATTCCCCAATCTACACACTTAATCTAAACTCTTTGTTGGTCCTCTTTTTGTGCAGTACCTAATTCACTACCCTCTATGCGGTAGGAATTTCCCTTCCTTGTGCACAATGATCAATCATTTCAAATAATGCATTCAACATGGTTTCATCTTTCATCAATTCTACACAACTTCTCAAAAACTCTCTTAGAGTACTTACCTTCTCAAGCATCTTTTCTGGTATAGTACGATCACAAATAAGAGGTGAAAATGATATTGATGCTACCCAATCTGGTCTTAGCATCTCTTTTCTTTCTCTCTAATACATCTCCTTTTCTTTCCCAGGGTCAAATGTTGGCATAGGTCCTGTCGATTTCCTCACCCATTGTTCAACCTGTCTCCCTCCATTTTTCACATCATCCCTTTTTCTAGTTCCTCCACGTGTAACAACTTCTATTTTAGGTCCTTCATTGTGTTTCTCAGTTGATATCTTCTATACATTTTGATTTGGGTTCTAGTTATGATTCCCTCTTTCATTCCACTTCGAAAGTAGTTGAGGATAGTCTTTTATCTCATGGTCCAATTCTCTACAATATGTGTAGTTTGTACAAGGATTCAGGCATCCCTGAGCTAAATGTACCGGTTGATTACAATTATAACATATTATTGATCCTCTACCTCCTTTTCCAAAATTTCCTCTTCCTCGACCTCTATCAAATACTCCTCAGTTTCTTGGATTAAATCCTCTCTGATTATTATATTGTGGACCACCTCCTTTTGTCCCAGCATTTTCCTCCTGAATCCTATACATATCTAAAGTGCACTCTCTCATCAAACCAAATGCGCAACAATCCTACTCTTCATTCCTAACTAACTTGAAAAAGTTACAAAACAAGTTCCTTTGTGTACTCTGGTATTTCTGCAATAATGGACACTAAGTTGGATGATGTCCCCATTTCTTACATATTTCACAGTATCCCTCTCTTGGTAATGAATTTGATGCTCGAATCTCCAAATATTATGCAAATGTTGGGAATTTGTTCTTATGGTGGTCTTAGGTCCTACACTTGGTACACCAGACTTGTTCTCACTTCTCCTTCCCTTTTGTAAGATCTATTAATTGAATGTTCAAGGTGGCTAAATGTGTCTGGACTTGTGCCATTCCCCCACATATCCTACAGGTGATTCTTCCATCTTCATTTCAATCTCCAAATCTTTAGGCTGTGACACAACCTTATGTCGAATCAACGACCTATTAATGTGTGGTAGTAGTCCTGCAATAAACCATTATTGGTGTTGTTGATTAGGGATCTGGAATGTCAATCTACCCATCAAATCCTTAAATCTTTGATCATAGTCCCAAACTAACTCATTCAACACTTGTTTGATTTCCTTCAACTATGTGATGTACTGTGACTCAAACTTTGGCTTCTTGATCTCTTTCAACAATGCTTATCTAATTTATGCTAAATTCCTTGCTTTTCATATAGGTATGGTACTCTGCAGTTTCATATACCAGACTAATGCGCGACCCCTAAATGTTATTTCCAACTGTGCAATATTTATAGCCTTGTCCTGGACATTCTTTGCATCCCAAATTGTTTCACATACAAATAGATGTTGTTCTGGGTCCTTTGACCCAACTCCCTGGAACTCAGGAAATCTCAATGTGTTGTCTAACCTTGCTATGTTGTTTTGTGTAGTACCTTCCATGGGTGATGTTGGTTGACTCTGACTCGGTGCAATGTTTCCACTGATATGGCTACTGCTACTATGTCTTCCTTTGCTAACTATCAGTTCTTTTAACAAATCCTCAAATGTTACTTCTGATCTAGTTGACACACATGGGGTCGTGGAATCAACATAAGATCTAGTATGAGTAGGACTTAACATCTCTTCTATTAGAGGATTGAACTGAGAATCCTCTTGCTCTCCTTCTACGTGTGGTATCTCAATGATCTAGACTATTTCACAAGGTTCTCTCTTCTCAAAATCACTGCATGACTCTCCTTTCTTAGCCCTATTCTTCAACCTCTTGTACCTTCTTCCACTGCGTGTATTCCAAAATCGTCTTCCTCTTTTGATACACCTTCCTCATTTCTTTGCATCCTCAGTCCCTCCCTTCCTTCTTCATTTCTTCCTTAATTATTTCCTACCTTTAGACTATCCTATGGTCATCCCCTAGTTTCCCTATGTGCGTGAAGCCCCTTAGAAATAAAACTCCATCGTCATCACATACTTTTTACACAACAACATCTTTGTCCAAGTACCCAATGATTTCATAAACCTTCTGCACAGACCCTTAAATAAATCCCTCTCAGAAACATTGTATGAATGGGTACAATCTACTACAAATTATGTAATATAACCCCCCGGTATGTTTTTCAACCAAAAATCAACTGTATAGGAAGTCTTGTTACTTACAAAGTTCAATTTTCTTATCGACTCAAGAGTCTAGTTCCTTGGCACTATAGTTCGGTACCTTCCAATATTCTCCACTAATATTTCTAACCAATCAGTTAATATAATAAAAAATTCACCAAAGAAAATCTCATGCAGCTCTTTGTACACATACATTTGCATCCATTAATAGTTTTTCATCCAAGGGTTTCTATTATCTTTCCGAGAAAATTATTGTTTCTTACTTTCTAGCCATTCAATGATATCTTTCTTAGTTGGCCTCCAAAACATTCCCTCAATCATAGATTCTGGCTCACGACAACAGAACCATTTGTCGGAGTGCAATTGTAAGACCCCGAGTTCAAGTTATCTAACAAACAAAACCCTTCAGATGTCGTCCCTTTCAATATCACCTGCACACAAGTGAAGTCTCATCCAAGGTATCTACTAGAGCTTCAAGAACCAAGTTTCTAAAGGGATGAGGGGATGTGAGGCCATTAGCATGTTCATTCCTACCTATCTTCCTTGTGCATCGTATTCTTTGTCCCTTTTCACTTGATTAATTAGTAACCATTAATTATGYAGCACCATTGTGACACATATCATAACATAAACTATTCAATGTAACATTTATCTTTACTACGCATCAATCATCTACTACACAGATCTAGATCTAGCTATGCGGAAGTAGAACATTGAAGAACAATTGCATAAAAAGACATTCAGASACAGAGTTTTAACGTGGTTCATCCAAAATTTGGAATACGTCCACAACGAGTGGCTTCTTTATTGTTATTTCTAMAATTCATCTTAGGCTTGCACACTATGCTTACAATAGATACATCATGATGTACTTCTCCATCCTACCTAGCCATTCTGCATTGCAAGCCTCTCTCTACAAAACTCTCCCTAAACCTTCAAACATAGACTCTCTCTCATCCTCAATCTATTCTCTCAATAGCACCAATTTTTGGCCTTCAGTAGCCTATTCTACCTGAACCATTACATAATTATACATATAATTTAGGGATCAAAACCCTATTCACTTATCCCAAAACCCTATGACAACTCATGATTACAACTCAATGTTCTAGCATGATTTTCCTATCTTTGTGCTTGCATGTTGCTTTTACATTCCCAACTGTTGTCCTTCCTTATTTTGCATGTCTATTTTCTTTTACATGCATAACTTATTTTGCATGTGCCCTCATTCTTTGTTCTTCGAACTTTCTGTCCAACATGAACTAAGAGTAAATTTATGCTACTAGAACACAGAGGAGTTTCATCATTCGTTTGATTTCTTGAAAATCATATTTAACTTGAGAGAGGGCCAAGGAGGAGTTGGAGCCAAGGGTTCCAGAGAGGCTTTCATTAAGACTCAAGGCTTATGGTAAAATTGATGTAATGTTCTCTACTTTAATCAATATAGATCAATATTGTTTCGCCCTTTCAATGCTTGTTTAATCAATGATTATGTCTTGCTTATGAAAGTTTAGTCTCTCCTTGAGTAGATTAAAATAGATATAGTTCAAATTTTCTTTCCTTTAGCTTGGATAGATTGGAGAAAGGTGATTTTTTCTTTTTTGTGCAAGTGAAAGGGTGATAAAGAGACGGAGTGGGATTTTTAGAGTTGAATCGTTCAAAAACATGCGATGACAACCTTCATAAATAAGGTGCACTTTCCTTCCATTCTCATACCATAATAAGACAAATTTGTTTGATCTAAGGTGTAAACGTGTTGTTGTCTATCCCTTTGTCTATATTTGATCGAGGGAATATCCAAGGGAGCTCTGGTTAGTTCGTTAACCATAATCATCCTTAACATCTAGTTTTGATTACCAACACGAGGATTTCCACCTAGTGGAGGATTTGGTTGTTGGGGGTTTCCTCCTTGTCCCTGGTTTGTATTGGATTTAGTTTTTCCATTATTTTTCAAGTTATTTCATTGAGTGGTAGGGTTTACCATGTTTATTTGTTCAAGTGATTCAACCTATTGCATGGGTGAAGGTTAGACAAAGTTGACCCCACCTTGTTATTTCCCTTGTGGTGGCATCACAATGGGTTTTGTAGGACCAAGGAATGGGTATTATGAATTACTCTATTATGGATATCCATAGGGGTTATATGATGTTGAGGGTCCTCCTCCACAACCTAGGTTGCATGAAGGACCATGTGTATGCATAGGAATCTGCATACCTAGTTGGAGTAAGGGATTCATGCGTTGCATGGGGTTGTGCCACATATCTATTTGAGGAGGGGGGGCAGGGACTGTAGGATTGAGAACATATGGTGTATCGATAAGAGGAGGGCAGTATGGTGCTCCTCCATAATGGTTGGTGTGTTGATTGGTACCATATGAGGGTATTGATTGACCAAAATGATTGAGGTGGGTCATAGACCCAGTTATTCCATCCATTGAATGGGATGTTCTCAGCCTTTATTGACCAAGAGACAAGGGATGAGGAGCATTTGGGAGAACTATATAGAGTTATTTGGACTATGATTATATTAAATCAAAGTGATAGGCCTTGGTGATGGACTCTTCTTCAGTTTGTGGCATGGTAGTGGCCACATATTTTGCGATCAGGGGAACTAAGGATTTGAGGAACCAATCGAAGCATAGTTCTGAGGTTGTTTCTATTTTACACAAGCTTCTTCTTTGATGCCATGCATGGATGTGATTTGCGATATGGGTGGAAGTTGTTTGGAGAAACTCCAAGAGGATTTCCAAGCCAATGTCATGGCATATTGGTAGCTAAAAAAAGGCTAAGAAATCCTTGGAAAGGGATGTGAAGGTCACATGTGACTCGACGTGTTCCTCTACATACCACTTCACATATTGACCAATTAAGGTTCTTTGTGTTGGAAGATTGATTGTTGTCATTGATGTCAACCCTAGTCATGGGTTTTGGACCGCAAGATTGATAAAGGTATTTGGACATGAAGGAAAATGCACATGCATATACAACACCCATGAATGGATAGTATACATCATGTTGT
>SNQJ01S0067097.1:1939-13800 GCA_010110895.2 Picea sitchensis | reverse complement strand
AATTGTAGTTGATATCGATTCACCCCCCTCTCAGTATTAACACTTTGAAACAACCACAAGCCAATGGAATCATCATTGATGTTATTAGATGAGAACCAAAGGTGAAACTTCATGATATGATTAGCTGGGTCTTCGCCTGGTTTCCCATCAAACTTAGGAATGTCTAATTATAGTTAGGTGGACATGTTTAGTCAAGATGAATCGTATAAAATTGGATCATTGGTGAGTTTATTCAAGTCTATAAGATTTAATGAAGCCAATTATGGTAGGTTTGGTTGTCTTTCCATTGTGTGTGATTGTCGAGAGATGGTTCCTAAAGAGGAAGGGCCATTAGACATGTTGCTTGGAATAGTTGTTCCAACTAAGGTAGAACCAAGCAAGGTCGAACCAATAATCGTTGCATGCAAAGGTGAGTGGGGAGGTTGAACTGACGAAGTGGAAAATCCAAGAATACCTCCCAAAACTGGTGGGATGCCAAGGAATTGTTTGGAATGTCAGGGATTTTGTGGGTCCCTTATGATTCCAAACTAGCAATAAAGTGTGTGATTTGGTGAAGTGAAAGGATAATGAAATAGTGCTTTTGTAACAACAATGAATATGGCCTACTTTAATTAAAGAACCAAATGCTAAATATGGTTAGTAGTGAATTGATACAACATGCATAAATCAGTTGTAAAGTAAAATGTTTGTTGGGTAGGTTTGGATATTATATGTGTGGGGGGTTGATCAAATAAAAAGCATATTTTCTATCGACCTATCATCCTTCCTCTCAATGTCATTGGGCCTTACAATATCACTCAATAATGGGGCATGAACCCACTGGAAGAGGAACTAGTGAAGGTGTGAAAGTCAGTTATAATGAGGGGTAAAGGGGGCATATCCTGAAAGATATGGTATATTTCCCAATAGCCACACAAAATATGACCAAGGTGCAATTGCGGCCCACAACTTCCACATGTGTATAAAATCCTAGTTTTTTTCCTCTAGGTTGCCTCGTTCAGGTGAAGCATGGGAATCTCAACCTCAAAGAGCGGTCACAGGCCAGGTAACCTCACAAGATCTCAGTGGCTCAAGAAGGCACACGTGGAACAACCAGACCTTGGAACTCACCCCTTCATGGGTATCTCCCTAGCTTATAATGTAGGAACACTTAAAGTAGAGGAATTTAAGCTCCCTAAACAGTCAACCACTAAGTTTTGAATGAAAAAAAGATAGTGAGGTTTTTTTGGATACCTACCCTAGAAATCCTAACTTAGACTAAAATATTGTTTTGTGATATTTGTAGGAGGATTTTAGTGAGTTCTTATGGTTGTGTTTTAAAAATATTTTGGGATTGGCATCATGGACCAATCATGTTGCTTAAGGATGTGATTTGAAGGATCTGCGCAAACTACTGAAATGACAAGTGCGTGGATTTGTGTGAATCGTGTAGACAAAGAACTCAGTTATAGGCATAGATCATGTATCTCATCATGATTGTTCTTTAAAAAATTGCATAGAGTCTGTAACAATGACGTGAGAAAAATTCTAGATGGAATGTGAAGCAATGGAATCCTAAGCACTTAATTTGGATGTTCATGGAGGCCGGTTTGGTGTCTTGTAAAACCAGAGAGGTAAGAAAAGGGCTTTTGAAGCCTACAAAGGGAGAAATTGGATTCAAAACCATAGTGGATTCTCCATTCTATTTAGCTTAATTTTTCACATGGGTGAGAAAAAATAACATATTGAGTGTTAGGTAGGAAATATTGTCACCACAGAAAATATACACATGTTAGTGGGACACTTAGAAATATAAAACATAAACAAAAATAAAGAAATGGATGAATAAGATACAAGAGAAAAACAAAACAAGATAAGAAATCGTTACCAATGGATTAAGCTATGATAACACCACAAAGGATAGTGTGAGAACAAGAGGATCTCATTTTCCCCCTTGGGAGGATCCTTATTGTTCCCAATTGAACCCTTTCTCTTTCTCTCTTATGTATGTATAAGAATGTGTAAATATCTCTTCAAGGGAAGAGGTCCAATACACCTGGCTTGGTAGCTATGGGTGCCAAAATGATCTGGTTTGGAGGATGATTCTCTAGTCTCATATGAGAAACATAAATTTTCCTATGACTTCTATATTGGAATGCATAACCATGGATCCTTTAGATAGGCATCCTTCAAGATTTCAAATGTTTGGTTTCAAGTGGGAATGGGAGTCCACTTGGGTGTGTCTCCCTATGCTTGAGTAAACTAGAAGCCACTTGTTGTACCAGTATTCGATGTTGAAGGGCTCGACCTCTGTGGTAGTTCGACCGAAAAATATTTGTGATGGGAGTTTCTTCATAAATGCATTGAATGTGGTTGAGGTTTCACTTCTAGTCACATCCTTGTGAATTTCGAAAAGAATAGTTGTGTGGTCGCATGCGAATTGCGCAAAATTCACATTGTTAGGTCGTGTTGATTTATGAAGAACCCACTTTCTATAGTTTTATTCTTTTTCGAGTGAGTTATGTTAATTCCATGAGTATTCACTTTGTTGTATTGGATTGATAAATTCTCCTGTGATCACTTGTACAACTTGGTGAGCAATTTTTAGGTGCTAAAGGAGCTCATCAATCCCATAATCGAAACACATGTAAATTTGAATAGAGAATATATTCTACCATCAAGAACTCAGAGCTAGCAACATAAATAAGAACATTTGCATAAAACTGAATCAATACATATTTATAGGTTTGCTAAGGCGATTATAAATTATTCTAAACAATTCTAGGATCTGGTCATTGTAATCTACCTGTACAAAAGAGACTCTACACATTTAAGGAAAATATAAATAGCCTATGGTAGCCTTGATTTTATTATTAGTATTCGACCTTGGCTCTATTCAAGTATTCAAGGCTTTATATATTAATTTCTTCAATGAATCACCCTTTCTATTCTAATGTTGGCTCTACATTCCAACACCTTGGTCAAAATATAGCCACAACATATGATAGTAATAACAACCATGCAATCCCATTATATTACTCATAGTATGGATTAAATTCAATCCTTGTGCCTCTCACACCACTATAGCTCATTGATTTCATTGTCAAAACACCTAAAAATTTGAATAGAGATCTAATACCCCCAATTTATCCCTTAGGTTGTAAATGTATATGTACATATGTTTTTTTAGGATGGTGAGCCAATATGTTTTGGGTTAGAGTGTTTGTGATGATCAAAGGACAGAGAGTCTGTATTGTAAATTGTACATATGCTCTAAATAATAAAAATAACACCATGACTACAGACCATAGGACGAAAATAATATGGGGGTCTAGGAATCCATGAGAGGGAAATGTAAGGGGGTTTAGTCCTAAGCCAAAGTCATAACCTTATATTTCCTAAAATCACTTTATGAGGGTACATTACCTAAGTCAGAAAGTCATAACCTTAGTTAATCCTAAAGTCATAACTTTATGAGATATAACTTAAGTTCCTAAATTGTGGGGTTGAGTTCCCAAGGGAAGGGGAATGTAGGCCTTGGGTGCCACATGTCAAAATAGAGGAAGTATATACATATAAAGTTGGGGTTTAGTGAGAAATAAATTATTCTAACCATTTGTGTTATCATTGTAATTTACCAGTCTTGCTCGATATGTGGAGGGTGAGATAGGAAAGCTTTGTAACCCTTTGTTTCCTATGAATCCCTGAAATTCTATGTGAGTTCTATTAAGGATTTAGTGCAAAATTCTCATTGGGTTGTCTTGAAGAAGGTTGGATCCCTAGAGTGAGAATTGGTTGGTTGGTTTCCCAAGGTGTGAATCTTGGAGTGTGCCTGGAGACTCCTAAGTGTAGTTGGAGTTACTAGAACGACATTTCTCTGAGAATTCCTAGTTGGCATGTGCTAGATCTCTAGAAGGGAAGTGGGGCATCTCGAGGGACCACAATACAAAGAAGGGGGTACACTTCCTTGGGTTGTGCAGGATGATGGGGAATGTGATGTTGTAGGTTGGAATTTATACTAGAGTTTGGTACCTTGGTTGGAGAACACCTACATTGTCTATGGGATCATAGATGGCTTTAGGCAATCCTTTGCCTTGGTGGATTCATAACCCCAACTCGAAGGTGACATGTTGTTAATAGAGATGGAGCAACGAGGTCTATGGACATGTGGAATGTCTACGGTATACAACTAGTCAATGTTTTTATAAAATATAAGTGTCATGTTTCTATGTTCTTATATTATGTAATTGTGTTAATTTTTTGCATGCTTATAGAATAGTTGTGTAATTATGTTTATGGATGTTTAAATGAATTATACATGTATTGAATGACATTTTTCATATATAATTAAATCATATGATAGGAAGGAATTATATGGTATCATAGTTTGGTTGTGCTTATGGTGAATTCAGAGGGAAATTGAGAAATATCTAGTACCCCACCATCCCCGTAGGCATCGAGGTGGTTGGGTACATTACAAAGTGGTATGAGAGTGAAGGTAACAAAATTAGACATGCATGGGCTAGAGATAAAGTGTATTAAGTAAAATGTGTAGAGTATGCTTGCAAACTATTTGAAAAAAAAATTCAAGCAAATGTGATTTCTTGGACTTCTGCAATTTCATCTTATGTTTAAAATGAGTGAAAAGTATAAGAAATGGATTCAAAAGATACGGTATTAGTAATAAATTCTAGCACATCTACCAAAAAAAAATCAATTTCATGATAAATTAACTAATCATGAAAAGGATACCCAAAACCATTTCTCCATGGCTATGCCTACATGGATAGGATGCACGCATTCTAAATGTACCAAATGTGATACATGTGTCCATTGGGCACATGTCTAGTGGTGTGGCATCAAGAGAAAAATGGAATGCACAAGAGCCTAGGGGTGTTGCCAAGTATTTAAGGGATGGATGATTGGATGACGCACTTGAAATTTTGAGCCTATATATTTCCAAGAATAATGTAAGACATGCATATGATGCATTTTATACCACTCCTCATTTATTGAGGAATTGAATTAATAGGATGGAATCGACATAATAGTAATGGAATGTTGAGGATGCCTTGGAGCTCTTTTCCCAAATCCAACAAATATGGATTCACCTGATCCATTTTACTTTATGAACAATTGTGATTGTTATTAGTGCATGTGCGAGCTTGGAAGCATTACAGTAGGGTAGGGTGTGGTCACTATTATCACAAAATCTAGCACTTGTGCAAAGCCTTCACAAGATACAAAACACATGTAGCATATGGAAGTACTTTCCATTGTCACCTTGGAAATGACTTCCCTTGTTTAGTGAAGGATTGAAATCCAACAAAAAGGAGACTTCCCTAGCAACCTCGAGGAATCCTATAAAAAAATTGAATCAAGTCTATGGCCTCCTATTTTGATTATTCAATTATACCACCACTTAGGTCAAAGTTCAGGGTGAACAAGGTGGTTAAATAAAGCAATTCTAGATTTGTGTGTGAGGTGTTTTAAGACAATGAGTGATAGTTACCAAGTCTAACAAGTCAAACAAATTCCTTGAAACACTACAAATCAAAAGAAAAGCTATTGTTGTCATAAAAATTGTAAATAAAGATGACTACTTCAGCAATGTGGCAAGTTATAGAAACAAAAATATAATGACCCTTTAAACTAGAAAATATGGAATGAAAGAGGGTTGAATTGCAAGATAAAACTAGGGTTTCTAATGACAAATGGTTGTTGAAATGTAAATGGCATGAAACAACCTCAAAATGTGCAAGAAGTCAAGCCCTAGTTGGCTGAAAATTATAACAATTATGCAATAAGTGATTTCAAGGAACACTCTAAGATTAAGAATGCCAAAAAACCCTAGACGTTAGGCTACCAAAGGTTGAAAATTGAGAAATGAATGCAATAAAACATAAATCCACCATAAGACATCAAATGACAAGTAGGGTTTAAATAAACTTTCAAGAAGAAAATATTAGTGTTGTCTAGTTTCCTTGGGCATTCGGAGTCAAAGATGCAACTTCTATGTTAAGAACCTGAGTAGATATACAAATACTAAATACACAATAGATCCACAAAGCAATATACAAGAAACCACACTTTATTATATCCAAACCCTTGAGGTAGGGAAACACCATACAATGGATCCTATTATGGAAGGGATCCTCTCATGTTCACTTGCGTCTTCAAGGGGGCATCCTCCTATTGAGCTACCGCTCCAAATACAATAATTCTCTTCATGTCCCCTTACATTGCTTGAACACCTTTATATAGTGCTACCATCACCCAAGAACATTCTAGAGGAGGAATCTTATAGAAGTAGAACCTTCTAAGAAGTTATCTTATATTTATTATATCTAACTACCATAGTGGACCTTATTTAATAATATAGTGGAACTAGTCCAACTTACATTGAATGGACTCCACTATTATCATTATGGGCCCTCTACCCCCCGCGGCCCACTACCTCTCTATCTACCTAACATTCCATCCCCCTTATGAAAGTGTTGTCCTCAACACTTGATGTACAACCATATACCAGGGTCCCATGGATAAGTGTGGACCATAGTGTTGAAGTAGACTAGAGAACCAGGGTCCCATGGATAAGTGTGAACCATAGTGATGAACTAGACTAAAGAACCAAGGTCCCATTGAGAAATCAAAGCCACCATGCTAAAGTAGTCCAACCGCCATTGTAAACCAGGGTCCCATGTCCAAGTGCTTATGTGAACTCCACAGGAAAGATATCGGCACCCAATAACAACTTAAAAATGATGCTCCCAATACTGACACTTATCATGTGGATCCAAATAAGAATATCCATCCACATAGTGGGAAATGGTCAAAGCTGAATCTAGAAGGAACAATACCATTGTAGAATATGCAGGCTAGACACTGGTAATCATAACTAGCTCCTGATGTGGGACATTGATGTTCTCTACAGAAGGTGGAGTAGAGTCATAAAATAAAATATGGAAGTGGTTGTCATCCCAGAAATGACAACTATCCATATACCAATCATCATAGTCAGCCACAAAATCATATCAAACATATATGTCTTGATTATATTCATCCCTGATGTCTGCTATAAAAACTCTCTCCTGCATGTTATCCAATGAATCTTGATAACTACGAAAACTATCATTGAGGCCATCTGCAAGGTCATGCAATTTGTCATGCAATGTGCCACGCCATGTGTCATACAATTGGAATTTGAATGCTTCAGTTATTTGTATAATTTCTTTGAGSGTTTGAGAGAAAATATMTATTTGAGCACCCTATGAAAAGTTAGGAACTCTGCATTCCCACCGAYGTCACGAAAAAACCCAAAAAATAGAACAATAAATTACAACAGAAAATCRCGGTTGTTTCCGAAAAAACTTTGAAAAACTGTTGAATTTAAAATGCTCATAACTTCACTTCTCGGACTTCGTTTTGACTGATTTTTTGTTTGAAATAGGGTATTTTTCTGAAATGAATTAAAATACCCRATTTTTTTTTTCCAAATTCAGCTCGTAAATCTTCATATCTGAACCTGAAGTACGCCGCCCTCTTTTTCTTCCTTAGAAAATTTCTGCAAAAAGAGAAAAAAATGTCTTCCCTTCTTTGGCCAAGGAAAGTGCTTTGATACCAATTGTTAAGAACCTAAGTAGATCTACAAATATAATCACCACAAATAYTGAATACAYAATAGATCCACAGAGCAATATAGATGAAACCACACTTTATTATATCCAAACCCTTGAGGTAGGGCAACACCATACAATGGATCCTATTATGGAAGGGATCCTCTCATGTTCACTTACCTCTTCGAGGGGGCATCCTCCTATTGAGATACCGCTCCAAATACAATAATTCTCTTCATGTCCCCTTACATTGTTTGAACACATTTATATAGTGCTACCATCACCTAAGAACATTCTAGAAGAGTAATCTTCTAGAATTAGAACCTTATAAGAAGTTATCTTACGTTTATTATACCTAACTACTCATTTATTATATCTAACTACCATAGTGGGCCTTATTTAATAATATAGTGGACCTAGTCCACCTTACATTGAAAGGCCTCCACTATTAGCATTATGGGCCCTCTGTCGCCCCCCCCTCCTCCCCCTCCCCCACTACCTCTCTAGCTACCTAACATTCTATGGAGAGTAAAGTAAAGAGAATGACTCAAGAATAAAACCCTAAGATAGTCCACTACAAACACTAGGTATTTATCCTTTAGGAGAGAAACTTAAGGTTGTCCACTACAAACCCCAAGAGGTTGTCCTATGTCTTCTAAATACCTATAACAAGAGATCAAAAAAGTATTTTGGTAAAAAACCTAGAGTAGTCCACTACAAACCCTATAAATTCAACCTGTAAGAATAAAACTAGGGTAGTACACTACAAACCCTAGAAATACCCTTATTCCCTTCAACAAGTTTCAAATAAATAATAAAAAGGAAAGGTAGACTACTACATACCTTCGTAGGGTTTTTAAGACAAAGGTTTATCCAAGAAAACACAAGGTAACATGAAATTATCACCACTTTGATAAAACATATAATTAATACATCAATAATAAACCACCAAAAAACTTGAAAAGAAAACTTATTATTCAAATCAATGAGCATCAAGAAACTCTAACCATGAAATCATCCACAAGAAACTTGAAAAGCATCAACTAGATCATCTCTAAGAAAGTGCACACAAGTACTCCATGATGAAATAGAAGAGTAGAAGACAAGTGTAGTAGTTCTCCACAAGGTGAGTTGCAATTTACAAATTAGGAAACCCTCCTCTATATATATGAGATAACCCTAGTGCCTCATCTCTATAAAATCCCCTAAAACATAATAAACCATGATACAAGGTGGATAGGTCTTAGGCCGACCCCCAAAATAGCCTCCAAAATAAAGATAAAATCATAATACATCATAATGTTGCCTCAAAAGTCCACGTGTGAGTGTAAAAGCCAAAAATAAGGTGATGTCATCTCCGCAAGGGGCATAAAAGCTCCAAAAGAGACATCCATCCCCAAAAGGTGAAAACTATTGTCAAAATTCACATCCCCTCAATAATATGGTGACATCTCATCATCATCAAAGTGCCAACTCATCATGCACGTGCTAGGTTGGCTCAAGAAAAAGTAGCATCACATTCAAGCATGATGTTATCCTCATATGTGTAACGTCCCAAGATCCTAGGGTGGTTCCATGGTGGATAAGGGATCCATAACCTCTCCAAAGAGGTGTACCATCCTCATCTAGTGCAATGGAATCCATCCAAACCATAACATCTTTAAAGGGGTCCAACGTCCATGATGTGGAATTCTTTCCATCTGAGTGACATGTCAGGCCATATATGTGATGTCCAAGGCTAGGAGGTGTTGGAGGGTGTCCAAAGGCATGCCAAATCATGAAGATGCTCAACACTCATCATCTAGGGCTTAATATCCTCCACACAATGTGCAACATCCTGGTTATAAGCACCAAATAGTCCTTCATAGGACCATATCCAAGGGTGCATCATCATCAAACAAGTCTCATATAAGTCAATTGAAACCAAACTTCATGGATACAAGAGTCATTAGAATCATAAAAAGTAAGCAACAATCCAATACACAAGTCATGTAAGCAATTCACATTAGGTATCTTCTTCAAACTTCATGTAACACCCTATTTCCCCCAGCTTGTAAATATAACTGAACTGGCCAAGGACTATGGAAAACTCATAAATGTGAATATGTGATGTAAATGGACCTTGAGGGAAAGGTCAATAAATGCAAATAACATCATGAATTTTATTGCAGGACTCCTGAGAGAGGATGTGAAGAAAAAGAGATCACGATGGCGGTGGAAGGCACTTGGAAAGGTGGCGTTAACTTCCACCGAGAATTAATACTGTATTTGGACTCCACTGGCCTAGAGAACCAAAAGCGGCTCGCTGGCCATGAATTTAATGCCTTGCAGGCTGGCAGGTTGATGGATTAATGAGGGATGGGGAGGTGAACCGCTTATCCGCAGAGCCATTAGGCTTGATCAACACGAGGGTAATCGCGCCACACGCAACCTCGCAAGAGGATAAGGCATGGGGAAGAAGCGATTCGAGAGGGTAGACACGAGGGGAACTCTAGCATTATGCAGAGTGAGTGATAGCAGAGAGGAAGGATTGCAACCTTTGCTTCTGGTCACTGGCAGACAGAGAGACGCAGTCTCACAGCATCGTGGTCTCAGTTCGGGGGTGGCTAGTGGTAAATCCGCTGGGAGTCGCTACGCCTACGGTTGGGTGCAAACGAGCACCCCTCTCAGCAGTTGCACTCACTTATGGTGTCATTTCTGATAAGTGTTTTACATATTGCATCTTGAAATTCATATACTGACATATATGCTCATAGAACTGTGAAATTTTGAACAATTACAGTATAAGAATGTCTGTGCAGTGTTTTGATAAGAAATAATAGATATATGCTTAGAACAGAAAATGAATGAATTGGCTTATGACTGATAAATGAATTTAATTATGCATGAGTTGAACCAAATCAGACTTCCAGCCCATACTCAGGAATTTGTTTCCCCTTATCTGTCTCCAGGAGTGCCCTGGAATAGATCTCTTCATAGAGATTCCCTCCTAGGAAAGGTTTACCAAGAACCTGGAAAAAGGACTTGAATGTGCAAGCCCTAACAACCCTGTATGAGGAGGAACGACCCTCTTAAAATCTCGAAGTAATAGCGTAGAGATAAGTATCAATCGACGGACAAGATCCCGTCGGAAGATTTTTGGGTCATTCACGACCGTTAGATTGACGAAAGAAATAAGGGCATCACATACCTCGCCCCTTTTTCCTCTATCTTTGTGAATAGCGAGGAAATCGGGATAGTATACCCCCACAATCCATGAGAACATCTGGACCGTTGATTTTTCCACACCCATGAAGTAGTGGAAGAGTGCACAAGGTGGGACAGATATGAGCCTTTAGATCTTAGCTAGGAAAACCTGATAGCTGTTGGATCTGTTAAGAGATGCATGAGGGTTAAGCCCTCGTGAATAGGAGGTTGAAAGTTCCAACGAGAGGCGTGGCCATCAGGATATCGGCATTCGTGAAATTGGGAGTCACAATGACATGAGGTCGGGGATTTTCATAGTGAAAATCACGAAACCAATCTGAATCGTCCATCTTAGGAGGACGCATGGCGGAGATCGAGAGTCCATCGGTATTTCGGATAATGGGGATTCGAGTTGACAAAGTGGTAGCAGAGGGGATATCGGGGATATTGAGGACATGAGGAGAGTCACTCGACACCAGGAACCCCGACTCAGCGAGATTTGATCTGGATCGTTCGATTGGGAGCGGACGCGTGTCACGAGACTACCCACATCTGGGACTCGGGCATCGGAGGTTGGAAGAGGAAGTCTTTCGACTTCACAAGTGGCGAAAGGGTGAGAGCTCTGTGTTGTGGGCCTGGCTGACGTCACATCGGGATATCGGCACTCGGAATATCGGAGTTCTCGAGGTCAAGGAAGTCGGTACACTCCAAGTCTCGAAATAGCAAGATTGGATCAGGGTCGTCCATCAGTTGGGGATACGTGGTGGAGATCCAGACTATCGGGGAAGTCCCGATAGAAGGACAAATCGGTGCATTGGAGTTCAGCGTTTCACAAGTCCTAAGAACAAGACTTACGGAGCATTCGAAGTCGCGAAACAGTGAGAGGTGATCAGGACTGTCCATCTTGAGGGGATGCGTGGCAGTGATCGGGGCCTCTAGGAAAAGTCCCGAAAGGAGAATCGTCAATCGGGAAATCGTGAGTCGGGATATTGGGAATCCCGTGGACAAGAAGTCCTTGCAACTTGGAATCGCGAAGTCTGAAACCCCGACTAGGGGGAGAAAGCTCCATTATTGTGGGGC
>SNQJ01S0067096.1:20802-36931 GCA_010110895.2 Picea sitchensis | reverse complement strand
GTCATGGTACCTATCACTTATAATTCCTTTTCTGTGGTCCCACCCACCCATTTTACCTTACCTTCACTCCCCTTCTCCAAATGGCCAACACTCGCAACCAAGACCTACACTCTTCCATCAATCAAACCAAGGAATCCATCCAACAAGTGACATATGAGATTGGGTCTACCAATTCTCTCCTTGCACAATTCAAGATCCAAGTCTAGCACCAATTTGACACCATGGATGCCAAATTCATGAACCAATTTAACACCCTCTAGTCTGTTGTCAACCAGTTGTTGAACGACACTATTGGTCCTTCCTTCTCAGACCAACCAGATGTTGTTGATTCCTCTCATTCTTTGCATTTTCAATCCAACTCCTTTCATCATGATCCCTGTCGTCCCCGCGTTGAGGTCAATAAATTTGATGGCTCCGATTCCATGGGTTGGGTCACTCAAATGGAGCATCATTTTTCTCTACATGGTATTACTGATGAGTTGCCCAAACTTCTCTATGTTGTCCTCTATCTAGATCTTGAACGATGAAAATGATGGAAATGGTATAAAAATTCACGCTAGGGGTATATTGTATGGACCCGGATCGTTTCAAATCTCTATGACCAATTTGACATTGTGTTGGCCCTTGACCAAGTTTTGAGGAATACTTGGTCATATTTTACCATTTTTAGACTTCAACAGCCTGTCAAAGATGGAGCGCCAGGTGAAGCAGAGATCATGGGATCTTGGCCCACTTTGGGACCCTTTTAGGGTTTTGGGAATATGTAATGGGAAAGGGATGTCGGTCCATTGGTTTACCCATGTTTAGGCCTATTTTGTATATAAATAGATGCCTAGGCTAAGTAGAAGATAACACATGATAATAGAGAAGATAAGTTAAGTGCTAGAAAACGCTTGGTATATATTGTGATTGACTTGCAGAGCTGAGTGCAAGTGTTGTAAGTGTTGAGTGCCTGGTTTGTAAGAAGGCTTTGTGCTAGATCTACCCAGGGAAGGAGGATATGGCGAGGTGTGCACAGATATCCTGTCCTATGCGGAGTACACGTTTCAGCTATGTGTTGTAACCCTATTGATCAAAGATAATAAAGAAGAAGAAGACTTTGTGGACATAGCCCCAGGGTGGGGGTGAACCACGATAACTCTATGTATTGTGCTCAGCCCTTCGACCTAATGTGTTGGTTTCTTTCCATGTGTTATGATTTGATATGATTATGCTATGTGCTTTGTTATGATTCTCTTAGATAGATCCACTTTGCTTTGTGCTTCTTAGATGTGGTGAGTGTAGATCTTATATATATGAAAGTGTGGAGTGGTAAACCTATTTTTTTGTTGCTAAGTGCTAAATTAACCTAGATCTAAGTGAATGTTGTGGTGCTCTGTGCCATCTATGGAGTGACTTGAGGGTTAATACTAATGAATGATCTATGCTAAGTGCTTGCTAAGAGTAAGAATCACATATATGTGTCCCATCTAAGGTTGCAAACACCTGAGTCTTGCAACCACCCCTGCCTCTACCTCGGGTGAGACTTCATCTGCTTCGTAGGTGTTGCCAAAAGGGTTGATAGTTAGGGTTTTGTTGGTACGTTGTTGAATCGTTGAACCCTGGGTCTGCCCCTATGCACAGTAGAAGAAGAGTTGGGGATCATTGAAGAGAAAGAGAGGATTAACTCTTTGTTACAGTTGCAAAAGACCAGGACATCTTACTAAGGAATGCCCTGGGAGAAAATCTAGTTGCCTCTGTTCTAAGGCTATGGACCATGAAGTACTGGATTTCCCTAAAATGATTGCTAGACTTGAAAATATGAATATGGAGCAAGCAAACCCTGAAGGAGACCAAGAAACTAATATTATAGAAGAAACCCAACAAGAATTAGAGAAAATATTAATACAGATAAAAGAAACCCTAAAGGAACATAAAGATGCTCAATTACCAGAGATATTCAAAGACAAGGAGCAAGTCGAAGAAAGAATAGGGGACTTCGACATTGACTGTATTCTTGATAAAGCAACACAAGTGAAAATTATGCCTGAAAGAACTTGGGAAGCTATAGGAAAGCCTATTGTGATCCCTTCCCTAGGAGGAATAAGTTTATTCATAGGAAAGCTAGTAAACCTATGTGGAAGTCTCGCCCGGATACCTATGACTGTTAATTGAGCTTCGACAAAAGAAGACTTTGAGATTATTAAATTTGTTGAATACAACGCCCCATTTACCATGCTCATAAGAAAACCTTGGATTGATAGAGACCAAGCTAGATGAAAAGAGGAAGAGGAAGTTTTTGAACAAAAGAATCAAGAGTTAAAAGATTTTATGACCGGAAGGATCGCACACTTGATTGAAGAACATAAGAGAAGATCATAGATATTTCATACTAGCAACCCCGATGTCGAGACTAAGAGAACACTAGAGGATCCGCAGAAGATTGAGTTACCTATTTTCGATACAGTAGAAGTATTATCCAGGAACCCTAGGAAATAATTTCAACAGCGCGAAGAAACTAAGACCACAGAAGATAAGCCTCTGAATGGTAAAAGAATTACTGATATGAAGCTCACTGGGAAGAAGGCTAGAATGATAAGAAATAAAAAGGATAATATTGTATGGTCACAAAAAGTTCTAGAGGATACTTCACAGAAAGAAACATTGCAAAATTTGAGCTTCGTTGAGATATCAGAGCAATGACATAGAGTACTTCGCCATGACAAAGAAATACAGTCATTGGGGACAATATATCCGTTCGACTTTCGCTTCAAATGGGCATAAAAGAAATAAAGGTTCGTCATCCAACCGTTGAAAAGCTCCATAACGGGTCGAATAGAAGTTAATGAAGGATCATACCTGTTGCAAGAACACCGTTGCTAAATTTCCCTACTTAGTCCATCGCACCATGCACCGAGAATACTTTTTGATAAGTGATAATTTGAGCACAAAAACTGAGATTAATTCACCCTGAGATCATTGCCTTGTTTCCATATTACTCAATGTAGTCCTTGAATTCCTTTCGCACTCGAGCTAGTTGACCCAAGCTTGTATGTCGGACAAGCTCAGCGCTACTGAGAAAATATTTGAAGAAGTTTTAATTGACTTAATGACTGAGAGAGTCATGTCAGATCAATGAGTGTCTACAGGTGTATAGGAATCATCCTCAGGAGCATTGCCATCTTCCCCCTCCACTGCTCGAGCAGGACCATCCCGACCGCCTTCAGAAAGACGATCTAAGCTCTGAAATGAATTCTCCACTGTGAAGATGATCCCAAATATCTTGCCTAGATATATCCCACCACTTAGCGGAAAAGTGAATCAAGACACCGTACCCCAAGATTTCGACTATGCTTTGGTCACTACATACCTCCAAAAAGGGGCGTGCACAGTTCGTGCTAACCAGGATAAGCTCACAGCACTGAAATTTAGTGATTTTAACCTTGGAGATCGCAAAGTTTACAATATGCTAGCCCTGCACAAGTACTTAACTATCACAAAAGGGAGGAACCTAAATATTCTCCCTCAACAATGGACCTATAACTTCGCGCAATCAACCCTCCTCAATGTCATGAAGATTCCTTATTTCAGGAGGCATTAGGAAGTGAATGCATGTGTCAAATTGTTGTTGTCCTGCTACCATGGAGGATACTTATGGCTGGACTGCTGCATCACAGTGGATCTGATTCTTATCAATTGGATCATAGGGATAAGCATGCAAGGCCCTAACCCACAAGAGTTTTACCCTGGAAAGATTGCAAATCGTGCTCTTTCCCAGTGAATAAAAGACACATATGGTGATGTAGAGAAGGGCATGTGAGGCTACAAGGTAGCCTCCATCGAGAATGCAATAGTGCGCCTTGGTTTCCGGATGATCATAGGGAATTTAGTCCGCAAGAATAGAACCACATAGGTGACTGGATTTGCAGTTGATCTCTCAGGGAAGTGCGCAGAGGGACTACAAATGAACTGGGCAAAGTACATTGTAAATTAGCTACAACTTGACTGCAGAGAAGTGCAAGACCAAGGGTATGAGTTCCACTTTATTTGGTTTCTCATACTCATTGATTTCAACACCTGGGAGCTATGAGAAGGTGCCACATTTCCAGAGATCGAATCCTTCGAAACACTGGCTACGAAGTTCTATACGTTGTGTTACTCTAGTGACATGAACAAGCAATGGTAGTCTAATGTCATTTTAAATGCTTATTACAACCAATTGAAGAATGCAATCCAGTCTACACCGCACATCACACTGAACACCCTTCATAGGTTTAGACCTTTGATCAAATTCAGTGCGGACCGCCACTTCACCTATATCATAGTGCGAGCTGATGATCGCAAACAACAACTCCAATCGTACTACAAGTTGTAGATGAAGACATGGAGCAGATTACCAAGGAATGGTCCATGAACCTACTTGTTCCAGTGGACCCCACAGAAATATCCGATGTGGAAAGCCCTGAAGATATACTGGATACACCTAGACCAAGAAACACTAAGACAACTGAAGAATTTAAAGATATCCATAGCACATCCATGAAGGCTACTTTGATCTCACCTGTGCAGGGAGGTGATGGTGAAGAGCTAGGTGGCACATAGGTTAATAAAAACAAAGGTGAGGTTACTCTACCTAGAGAGAAGGAGGATCCCTCTAAGAAAAGGAAGGTCACCCCACCAAAGACCTTATCCCAAAAGAAAACTAAGTCCATCGGGACCACATTAAGACTACCCTCACACAGAACGACTTCGACTATGATACCTCACTAGAGATCACAGAAAGACAAGAAGCGAAGCAGGAGGAGATATTCAGCTGACTCATGAGTGAACTTCAATAAGTACAGCATGCACCGCAGTCTAGTCGAGTTTTTTCTACTACGCCCTTGATGATGGGAATAATAGGAACAAGTGATGAGACCAATCAATTACACCAGATCATTGATCAAGTCGAAGCTCGCCTTCCATGAGCTCAAAAAGACACAGCGCAAGCCAGCCAAGATTTGGCACAAGTACAGAGCAGACTTATTGTACAACATAGGAAGGTAGACTAGGAACAACTTGCCTTACAAGCGAAGTGGGAGGAGGAGAAAGAACAGTTATAGAAGAGCAAGAACCAATTGCTAGAAAAATAACTTGACGTGCAAGAACGAGTTCACAAAGCACTTCACTCTGTGATGGTCATTGAAATGAAGATTGAAGAACATGTCCAACAGCAGGTGGCACAACTTGAAGAAGTAATCCAACAACTTCAGCAACACATCGCCGACCTGGAACTTTGTACCGTGCCTGAGACTCCCCAAGAAGTAAGAGATCTAAGGGAGGCGACTACCCATAGCGCAGTTGACAGGCCTTGGAATGTAAGCAATTGAGCACTAGAAGCACCTAGACTTATGATAACCTCACAGAGAACCCATACTTGCAGACATTAGAGCCACACCTCCAAGAAGCAAAGAAGCATGTAGACATGCTACAGGCGTAGTTGAAGGCCTTGACCCTAGTCGAAAGAATGAAGTGATTTCTAGAACAACGCACTACCCAACAACAGGTACATATGTTGCAAAGTAAAGTGATGGAAGTCTCTCAACGAATTCAACCCCTCTAAGAGAAAGCATGCCAACTATTCACTGAAGTTGAGAGCCAGGCAACCAAGCTTGAATAGGTTGTTATCACCACAAAACAACTCATGGAAGGACCAGTAAATGATGTAGTGATCCAAGAGTTCACTGAGAAAGAGGTTGTCGCACTGTAGCAAGTCGAAGTAGCTTGGGCCAAACTCGAGACAATCGAAGAAGAGTTTATCAGACCAGAGTGGCTCGAGATGAGTCACAGGTGAGTGTTGGGGGCCTGTTGGCCCTTGAGCAAGTTTTGAGGAATACTTGGTCATATTTGACCATTTTTGAACTTCGCAGCCTATCAAAGATGGAGTCCCAGGCGAAGCAGAGATCACGGGATCTCGACCCACTTTGGGGCCCTTTTAGGGTTTTGGGAATATGTAACAGGAAAGGGATGTTGGCCCATGGGTTTACCCATGTTTAGGCTTATTTTGTATATAAGTAGATGCCTAGGCTAAGTATAAGATAACACATGATAATAGAGAAGATAAGCTAAGTGCTAGAAAAGGGTTGGTATAAATTGTGATCGACTTGCAGAGCTGAGTGCAAGTGTTGTAAGTGCTGAGTGCCTAGATTGTAAGAAGGATTTGTGCTAGATCTACTCGAGGAAGGAGGATCTGGCGAGGTGTGTGCAGATCTCCTGTCCTATGCGGAGTACGAGTTCGAGCTCTGTGTTGTAACCCTATTGATCAAAACTAATAAAGAAGAAGAAGACTTTGTGGATGTAGCCCCAGTGTGGGGGTGGACCACGGTAACTCTGTGTATTGTGCTCAGTGCTTCAACCTAATGTGTTGGTTTCTTTCCATGTGTTATGCTTTGATATGATTACACTATCTTATTTTCTATGATTATCTTAGATAGATCCACTTTGCTTTGTTCTTCTTAGATGTGATGAGTGTAGATATGATATATATGAAATTGTTGAGTGCTAAACCTATTTTGTTGTTTCTAAGTGCTAACTTAACCTAGATCTAAGTGAATGTTGCAGTACTCTGTGCCATCTTCGGAGTGCCTTGAGTGTGAATACATTTGAATGATCTATGCTAAGTGCTTGATAAGAGTAAGAATCACAGATTTGTGTCCCAGCTAAGGTTGCAAACACCTGCGTCTTGCAACCACCCCTACCTCTACCTCGGGTGAGACTTGATCTACTTCACAGGTGTTGTTGAAAGGGTCAGTAGTTAGGGTTTTGTTGGTGCATTGTTGAAGCGTTGAACCCTGGGTCTACCCCTATGCCAACAAATGGTTCTGTTTCTAGGCCCTGAAACTGTGATTGGTGGGAACTGAGGAAGAAGAAACTTTGTGCCAAAGGAAGCTCTGTGTGTAGATGTGTTTCCTTAGTGCACAACATTTTACTAGACCTATGAAGCTTTGTGCCAAGAGTAAGGTCAGATATGAAGAAAGGAATATCAAATCTGAAGAAAAGAGGTAAGATCTGTAAGCTTTGTGCTCTAATAAAGGTAAGAATAGTCAAAAGTTCTTAGATTTGGAAGCTTTGTGCTCTGTAGAAGTAATATAAGTGAATTTTTTTGTTCCTAGAGCATGGATCTAGGTATGTTTGATAGATTCTATCCTAGCTTAAGAACTAGGGCATTAATAGATGAAATAAATTTTGATATGAATAGATCTGATAAGTATAATGATAGATATGTTATACCTATGCATAGAAAGAATGTTTGGACTAACAAGTGGATGCAAGATCCTAGAAAGAAATTTTTGCAGGCTAGCCACTATGATCCTAGTGCATAGTACAAGAAGAGTTGGGGATCATTAAAGAGAAAAAATGATTATTTCTCTGTTACAGTTGCACAAGACCAGAACATCTTGCTAAGGAATGCCCTGGGAGAAAATCTAGTTGCCTATGTTGTAAGGCTATGGACCATGAAGCACTGGATTGCACTAGAATGATTGCTAGACTTGAAAAGTTGAATATGGAGAAAACAAACCCTGAAGGAGACCAAGAAACTAAGATTATAGAAGAAACCCAACAAGAATAAGAGAAAATATTAATACGGATAAAAGAAACCCTGAAGGAACATAAAGATGTTTGATTACCAGATATCTTCAAAGACAAGGAGAAAGACAAAGAAAGAATAGGGGACTTCGACATTGACTGTATTCTTGATAAAGCAACACAAGTGAACATTATGCCAGAAAGAACTTGGGAAGCTATAGGAAAGCCTATTGTGATCCCTTCCCTAGGAGGAACAAGTTTATTCAGAGGAAAGATAGTAAACCTATGTGGAAGGCTCGCCTTGATACCTATGACTGTCAATAGAGCTTCGACAGAAGAAGACTTTGTGATTATTAAATATGTTGAAGACAACACCCCATTTACCATGCTCATAGGAAAACCTTGGATTGATAGAGACCAAGCCAAATGAAAAGAGGAAGAAGAAGTTTTGGAACAAAAGAAGCAAGAGCTAAAAGACTTTATGACTAGAGGGATCGTGCACTTGATTCAAGAGTAGAAGAGCAGATCTCATATATTTCATACTAGCAACCTCGATGTCGAGACTAAGAGAACACTAGAGGATCCACAGAAGATTTTGTTACCTATTTTCGATACAGAAGAAGTTTTATCCAGTAACCCTAGAAAATAATTTCAACAACGTGAAGCAACTAAGACCACAGAAGATAAGCCTCGGAATGGTAAAATCATTACTGAGATGAAGCTCACTAGGAGGAAGGCTAGAAAGTTAAGAAAGAAAAAGGCTAATATTGTAAGGTCACAAGAAGTTTTAGAGGATACTTTGCAGAAAGAAACATTGCAAAATTGGAGCTTTGCCAAGATATCAGAACAACGACATAGAGTAATATGCCATGAAGAAACAATATAGCCATTGGGGATGATATATCCATTCGACTTCTTCTCCATATGGGTAGAAAATCAATAAAGGTTTGTCATCCAACCATTGAAAAGAACCATAACGGGTCGAACAGAAGTTAATGAAGGACCATACCCATTGCAAGAAGACCGTTGCTAAGTTTCCCTACTTAGTCCATCGCGCCACACACAGAGAATACTTTTTTCTAAGTGAGAATTTGAGCATGAAACTTGAGTTTAATTCACCCTGATAGCATTGCCTTGTTTCCATATTACTCATTGTAGTCCCTGAATTTCTTTCGCACTCGAGCTAGCTGACCCAAGATTGTATGTTGGACGAGCTCAGTGCTATTGAGAAAATAGTTGAAATTTTTTTAATTGACTTAATGACTAAGAGAGTCATGGTGGAATGAGGAGTGACTATAGGTGTACAAGCATCATCCTCAGGAGCATTTCCAACTTTCCCCTCCACTGCTTGAGTAGGACCATCCTGACTACCTTCAGAAAGACAATCTAAGCTCGGAAATGACTTCGCCACTATGAAGATGATCCCAAGTATCTTTCATAGATATATCCCACCACTCAATGGCACAGTGAATTGAGACACTATACCCCGAGACTTCGAATATGATTTGGTCACTGCGTACCTCCTGAAAGGGGTGCACACAGTTTGTGCTAACTAGGATAAGCTGATAGCATTGAAATTTAGTGAATTTAACCTTCGAGATCGCAAAGTTTACAGTATGCTAGCCCTGCACAAGTACTTAACTATCACAAGAGGGAGGAAATCGAAGATTGTCCCTCAACAATGGACCCATAACTTTGCGTAGCCAACCCTCCTCAATGTCATGAAGATTCCTCATTTCGGGAGGCATTAGGAAGTGAATGCATGTGTCAGACTGTTACTGTCTTACTACCACATAGGATACTTATGGTTGGACCGCCGCATCATGATGGATCCGATTCTGATCAATCAGATCATAGAGATAAGCATGGAAGGCCATGAACCGTAGGATTTTTACCCTGGAAAGACCATAGATCGTGCTCTCGCCCAACAAATAAAAGACACATATTGTGATGTAGAGAAGGGCATGCGAGGCTACAAGGTATCCTCCATCGAGAATGAAGCAGTGCTCCTTAGTTTCCAGATGATTGTAGGGAAGTTAGTCTACAAGAATAGACCCACATAGGTGAATGGATTTGTATTTGACCTCACAGGGAAGTGCGCAGAGGGACTACAAATGAATTGGGTGAAGTACATTGTAAATCAGCTAGAGCTTGACTGCAGAGAAGTGCAAGACCGAGGGTATGAGTTCCACTTTAGTTGGTTTCTCATACTCATTACTTTCATCGCCTCGGAGCTACCAAAAGGTGCCACTTTTTTAGATATTGAACCCTTCGAACCACTGGCCACAAATTTTTGTATGCTGTGGTACTCCAATGACATGAACAAGCAATGGTAGTCTAATGTCATTTTCCACGCTTATTACAACCAATTGAAGAATGCAATCCAATCTACATTGCGCATCACACCAAACACCCTTCATAGGTTTAGACCTTCGATCAAATTCAGTGCAGACTGCCACTTCACCTATATCACAATGTGAGATGATGAACACAAAAAACAACTCCAGTCGTAATACAAGTTGACAGACGAAGACTTGGAGAAGATTACCAAGGAATGGTCGGTGGACCTCCTTGTTCCAGCGGACCCCGCAGAAATATCCGACGTGGAAATCCCTGAAGCTATATTGGATACACTTGGACGAAGCAAGACTAAGATGGCTGAAGAATTTCAAGATATCCATATCACATCCAGGAAGACTACTTTGATCTCACCTGCGGAGGGAGGTGATGGTGAAGAGCTAGGTGGCATAGAGGTTGATAAAAATAAAGGCGAGATTACTCCACCTAGAAAGGAGGAGGATCCCTCTAAAAAAAGGAAGGTCACCCCACCAAAGACCTTATCCCAGAAGAAAACTAAGTCCACTGGGACCACATTTAAGACTACCCTCACACAGGACGACTTCGACTTCTTGATCGTTCTATTGAATGATGCCTCACTAGAGATCGCAGAAAGGCAAGAAGTGAAGCAAGAGGATATATTCAGCGAACTCACGGGTGAAATTCAAGAAGTGCAGCAGGCACTATAGTCTATCCGAGTCATTTCTACTATTCCGTTGACAATGGGAACAACAGGAACAAGCGATGGCCCACTCAATTACACCATATCGTCGATCAAGTCGAAGCTCGCCATCGATGAGCTCAAGAAGACACAGTGCAAGCCACCCAGGCTTTGGCACAAGTACATAGCTCACTTATAGTACGACAGAGGAAGGTAGACCAGGAATAGCTTGCCTTACAAGCGAAGTAGGAGGAGGAGAAAGCATAGTTATAGCAGAGCAAGGACCAATTGCTAGTAGAACAACTTGACATGTAGGAACGAGTTCACAAAGCACTCCACTCTATGATGATCATTGAAATGAGGATTGTAGAACATGTCCCATAGTAGGTGGCACAACTTGAAGAAGTAATCCAACAAATTTAGTAGGGAATCACCGACTTGGAACTTCGTACCGTGCCCGAGACTCCCTAAGAAGTGAGAGATCTAAGGGAGGCGACTTCCCGTAGCGCAATTGACAGGTTAAAAACCTTGGCTTTGGAATGTAAGAAGTTGAGCACTAGAAGTTCCTAGACTTATGAGAACCTCACAGAGAACCCAGAATTGTAGACATTAGAGGTGCAGCTCCAAGAAGCAAAGAATCATGCAGACACACTACAGGCACAATTGAAGGCCTTGTTCCCAGTCAAAAGAATGAAGCGATTTCTAGAACAATGCACCGCCCAACAACAGGTACAGATGCTGTAAAGTAAAGTGATGGAAGTATCTCAACGAATTCAACCCGTCCAAGAGAAAGCATTCCAACTGTTCACTGAATTTGAGAGACATGCAGTTGAGCTTGAACAGGTTTTTATCACCACAGAACAATGCATGGAAGGACCAATAAACAACATAATGATCCAGGAGTTCATTGAGAAAGAGGTTTTCGCATTGCAGTAGGTCGAAGTAGCTTGGGCCAATCTCGAGACATTGGAAGAGAAGTTGATCAAACCAGAGTGACTCGGGATGAGTCATAGGTGAATGTTGGGGGCCTGTTGGCCCTTGACTAAGTTTTGAGGAATACTTGGTCATATTTGACCATTTTTGGACTTCAACATCCTGTCAAAGATGGAGCGCCAGGCGAAGCAGCGATCATGGGATCTTGGCCCACTTTGGGGCCCTTTTAGGGTTTTGGGAATATGTAATGGGAAAGGGATATCGACCCATGGGTTTACCCATGTTTAGGCCTATTTTTTATATAAATATATGCCTAGGCTAAGTAGAAGATAACACATGATAATAGAGAAGATAAGCTAAGTGTTAGAAAAGGATTGGTATATATTGTGATTGACTTGCAGAGATGAGTGCAAGTGTTGTAAGTGTCGAGTGCCTGGATTGTAAGAAGGCTTTGTGCTAGATCTACTCAGGGAAGGAGGATCTAGCAAGGTTCGCGTAGATCTCTTGTCCTATGTGGAGTACAAGTTCGAGCTCTGTGCTATAACCCTATTGATCAAATCTAATAAAGTAGAAGAAGACTTTGTGGACATAGCCCTAGGGTGGGGGTGAACCATGGTAACTCTGTGTATTGTGCTCAGTGATTCGACTTAATCTGTTGGTTTTTTTCCATGTGTTATGCTTTGATATGATTATGCTATGTGCTTTGCTATGATGCTCTTAGACATATCCACTTTTCTTTGTGCTTCTTAGATGTGGTGACTGTATATTTGATATATATGAAAGTGTTGAGTGCTAAACCTATTTTGTTGTTTCTAAGTGCTAACTTAACCTAGATCTAAGTGAATGTTGCAATGCTCTGTGCCATCTATAGAGTGCCTTGAGGGTTAATATTGATGAATGATCTATGCTAAGTGATTACTAAGAGTAAGAATCATAGATTTGTGTCCCAGCTAAGGTTGCAGACACCTGAGTCTTGAAACCATCCCTGCCTCTACCTCGGGTGAGACTTCATCTGCTTCATAGGCGTTGCCGAAATGGTCGATAGTTAGGGTTTTGTTGGTGCGTTGTTGAAGCATTGGACCTTGGGACTTCCCCTATGCAAACACATTGATACACACTATCTCATTCATTGACCAAGTTGAACCAGTCAGGCGTAGTGGAAGACTTTATAACTCCTTTTGAGCATTTGTCCTTTCAAACCGAGGCCATGTCAAATGCATTGTTCTATGAATATTTTATTAGTCGCCTAAAGGATGAAATCTGATCCTAGGTTCTCATGTCTCATCCTTAGACTTGGTTAGAAGCTACTAAATGTGCCAAAGAGGCCCAACAAGTTGTTTTTCCTCTAGAAAAAAAAAATTAAATAAATAAATAAAACCCTCTTTTTCTCCTCACCCTTGACCCACTAATCCTAATGCCCCTTCCACTCCCCTCACAGTCCATAAATTAACTAGGGATGAAATGGATGGATGCCAACTGAAGGGTCTTTTATATAATTGTGATGAAAAATATTTTTCGACGAACAATTGTAAGGAACAAAAAGAAATTATGGCCATTTCCAAAGATGTTCCTAAAGAAGATGTGACAATTCCCCTTGTTGAAGAGTCTTCTCTTGTTGAGGATACCGAATATCTTGTTGGCCCACCTGAATTTGACCCACTCATTTCCTTGCAGGCCCTCAATGGCTTATCTTCTCCACAAACCCTCAAGCTCATTGGCTATATTAAGCATAGGAAGGTCATCATCCTTGTTGATAAAGGTAGCACCCACAATATTATTCATCGTCACATTTCCCAGGAAACCAATTGCTATATGTGTGTTATCAATAATTTTCAAATCATGATAGCCAATGGTGGGTCCATGAAATGTAGTGGGCATTGTGAAAATGTACGTATTCAAATTGGACATTACCACCTTAAAATTGATATGTTTTCCATTGACATGGGTGGTTGTGACATTGTGCTAGTTGTTGAATGGTTACACACTTTGGGTCCCATTCTTATGGATTTTAAGGAATTAACAATGCAATTCCAACATGAGGGACAAAGGTATCAATTCCAAGGTCTCATAGTTGTTTCTTATGAGATCATCAGTTCCAATTGCATGGAAAATCTCCTCAAGAAAGGACACTCTGGTATTATTTCTCAACTCCATTCCATTCAAGTGGTTGAGAAAGACTATGTGCATATTGACCTCCAAGCTATCCTCTCCAAACATCAATATTTTTTTCCACTCCTCGGGTACTTCCGCCTTCTCGTTGTGTTCATGATCATTCCATCCCCTTTGTTCCTAGCAATCTTCCTCCCAATTTTCTCCCTTATCGTCATCCCTTTGCCCAAAAGAATGAAATTGAGAAAATAGTGCAATAATTTCTCCAAGAGGGTGTTATCCCCACCAATACTAGCCCTTATTCTTCTCCTATGGTCATGGTACCAAATAAAGAAGGTACTTGGTGCATGTGTCCTGACTTTTGTGCCCTAAATAAACTCACCATCAAGGACAAGTTTCCCATTCCTATCATTGATGATCTCTTGGATGAGTTGAGTGGTGATCAATACTTCACTAAACTTGATCTTCATTATGGATACCACCAGATACGTATTCAAGAAGCTAACATCCCCAAGACTTCCTTTCAAACCCATGAGGGTCACTATCAGTTCTTGGTCATGCCCTTTGGCCTGTGTAATGCCCCCTCCACCTTCCAAATCCTCATAAATCATTTCTTCCTTCCCTTTGTATTTCATTTTATCTTAGTTTTCTTTGATGATATTCTCATCTATAGTAAAACTTGGAAATCCCATATTTCCCATGTGGATCAAGTTCTCCATATACTCTCTCAGCACCGAATTTTCCTCAAACACTCTAAAAGTGCCTTTGGTGCCTCAGAAGTCGAGTACTTGGGTCATATTGTTGGCAAGGCTTGTGTGTGGGTGAATCCTAAGAAGATTGAAGCAATTTAGGATTGGCATCGCCCCAAGACTATTAAAATCTTGCATGGTTTTTTGGGTTTAACATGCTATTATCACAATTTTTTTTTTTTTTTTTTTTTNNNCCTTAAAAAGAATTTTTTAACTTGGACTCCCATACCTAATCAGTAATTTCAAGTCTTGAAGGAAGCTATGTGTACTACTCTAGTATTGGCCCTTCCTGATTTCACACCAACCTTTGTCCTAGAATGTGATGCCTCTAGGAGAGGGATTGGAGCAGTCCTTAAGCAAGAGGGAAAACTTTTGGCCTTTAACAATAAAACATTTTAAGAACGCCATTTGGACCAATCAATCTATGAAAAGGAAATATTGGATATTATGCATGTCATGGATCTCCGATGCTCTTATCTCTTGGGGAATGCTTCCAAATTAAGACATATTGTCAAAGCCTCAAGTATTTTCTGGAGAAACGACCTTCCTCCCCGCAACAACAAAAATGGGTGACTAAGCTCTTTGGATATAATTATGAGATCATTTACAAGAAAGGAAAAGAAAATGTGGTTGTTGATGCTCTTTCATGAAAATATGAAGCTGAAGGGTCCCTTTTCTCCTTCTCCTTCATTGTACCAGATTGGCTCCAAGTTGTTCTCTACGAATGGCTACAAGATCCTAAAATTTTCCATTTGATCCAAAAATTGCAAGCCAACTCTTGAGTTTCACCAGGGTACTCTTGGCACAATGATGAGGTTCACTACAAAGTTCATTTGTATTTAATTAAAAAGTCACAACTTAAATCCACTGTGCTTTCTAAGCTTCATGGTACACCCACAACTGATAACTCAAGGTTTACCAAAACCTATGACTAGGTCAAATGTTCTTTTTTCTGGAATGGTATGAAAAAGGACGTTCACACTTCTGTGGAAGAATTTGATGTTTGTCAACACAATAACGGAAAAAAATCAAAGCTCTTGGAACACTACAACCACTTCTGATTCCACACGCTTTTTTGGAGGGATATCTCTATGGATTTTATTGTGGGATTACCGAAATCAGGCAGTAAGTCAGTCATCATGGTGATCATTGATAGTCTTTCTAGGTATGCTCATTTTTGTGCTCTTCAACACCAATTCACTACATCCAATGTTTCTTGATTGTTTATGGATCATTTCTTCAAGCTTCATGGCATGCCTCATTCTGTTGTTTCATATTAAGGACAGAGATGTATTTTTTAATTGTGTTATCACCGAAATGTCGTCTGCAACATTGCACACAAATGGTTATAGAAATACAACAATGGAAACAACTATTAGTTCACATGTAGCACCAAAATGTGTTTCATAAATAAATAACTATACAATTGGTAAAAAATTGACATGCGCAAACTCACTAAAGGAATCGCGCACATAGTGTGTGGGACAAAGAAGCCCTTAGAGTGCACAATGAACCATATGCATGACTATGTACAAGAAAATCCATGGACTTCTGTGAATGATGCATTTATGGTTCTTGTCGCCCCCCCAACCACTTATGGACCAACTCCCAACTTGATTTGGCCTTCATATTTGAGAAAAATCCGAATGGGTGGTTGTTCAAGGACCAAAGTGTTAGAAAAACAGGACCGCGGAGCAATAAAATAAAACAAATGTAGAAACAAAACACAGAAGACACACAATACAAGAGAGACACAGATTTACATGGTTCACCCAGTGTGGGCTACATCCACCAG
>SNQJ01S0067095.1:4374-14879 GCA_010110895.2 Picea sitchensis | reverse complement strand
TGTTCTTCTTCTTCTACATCTTCTTCTTGCTCTTTAGTATTTTTTCTTTCTTCTTTGATCTTCAGCACATTGTTTTCATCAATATTTACATTTATGCTTTCTAATATCTTGTTGAGTCTTATATTGTAACATTTGTATGCCTTTTTTTTTCTTGAGTATCCAACCAATATGCCTTTATCAACTTGAGAATCAAATTTTCCAACTCTATCATATTCTCTTTTTATGTAGCATTTACTTCCAAAAACTATAAAATGCTTGACATTTGTTTGTATTCCCTTCCATAACTCATATGGATTTTTTTCATTGTTACTTCTGAGAATTCCTCTATTCAATATATGAACGGTTGTGTGTATTGTGTGTACCTAAAATACATTTCTCAACTTTGAATCATTTAACATGGTTTTTTCCATCTCTGTTACAACTCGATTATTCCTTTCAATGACTCCATTTTGTTGAGGTGTCCTAACTACTGAGAACTGCCTTGTTGTTCCATTCTCTTCACATAATTCTAAGAATTATTTTGATATTAATTCACCTCCATTGTAATATCTTAAGCACTTAATTCTCTAATCCATTTTGTTTTCAACCATTTCCTTAAATATTCTGAAATTTTCGAATGCCTCTGATTTCTTCTTGAAAAAACAAACCACAGTCATTCTTGTATAATCATCAATAAGTTGCATGAAGTATTGTTCGCTATTTAGTCCTTTTATTCCCATTGGTACACATAGATTAGTATGCACAATTTCCAATGGATTTATTGTAGAGTATTCCTTCGATCTAAATTTAGTTCTTGTTTTCTTTCCATGTAGGAAATGCTTGCACATAGCACTGGTCGATTTTGAAATTTCAAGCATTTCTCTTATTGCTTCCTTTCTACTAATTTGACCAGATTGTCAAAGTTCATGTTCCCCGTTCTTCTGTTCCAAAGCCAACTTTCATTTTCCTTTCCCAAGCAACATATTTCCTTTCCAATCTTATTCAATATGTATATGGTGTTTGGATTTCTTACTATTTTAGCCACCAATTTGCTTGATCCTTCTTTCCTTATCTCATACTTCTCTAAGTCAAATATAAGTCTATATCCCTCATAACACATTTGAATCACACTTAGCAGATTATGCTTCATGTTTTCGACAAGTAGAACATTTTATTCCTTGTCATCCTTACTTCCAAGATTGACTATGCCTCTCCCTATAATTTTGGTTGATTTGTCATTGCCAAATGAAATTGATCCATCTCTTTCTTTCTTCAGAGTAATAAATTTGTTCTTGTCCCCTGTCATATGCATTGAACAACCATTGTCGACATGCCAATCACTTCTTCTTCTTTGGGATTGTAGTGCAAGGGAAAATTATTCAACATTCAGTTTATCATGCTTCCTTATCAAAATTCTTGATGGTCCTTTTTTCATGATTGCTGAAATCCTTATGTGTTTCTTTTGGAGGAACTGTCAATCTGCAATCTTTGGCCATGTGTCCAAAAATTTTTCATTCATAACATTTTACTTCATCGTTCAATGAGCCAAAAGTGTTATAGTCTCTGCTATATGCTTCATGAGGCTTTCTAAGATGATTAATTCTAGATAGGCCTTCATATTTGTCCCTGTTCTTAGCATAAGATTTGCAGTTTATAGCCTTATGCCCAAAATTGTTACAAGAATAACATGACCCAAGAAATATAGTTTGATACCTGGGAGATATTTTGAATGGTGTTGTTCCTCTCTAGTTTTCTTATTTATTTCTTTCCATATTTGTTTATTGATTCTAAATCATGGGTCTTCTAGATGGCACCATTCTTCTATAGCCTTCTTCCCAATCATTCTCATGTGAAGGCTTGCATTCTTCCTTCTTGGTGAATCCTCTGGTGAATTCTATATAAGTCTTTTGTTCTACTACCACTTCTATAGTCATAGAACTTGAACCCTTCTCTTTATGTGTTTGGTTGTATCCTAGTCCAAACTTGTCATGATATGGCCTCTGAGCACTGATGATTTCATCCAATATTTTGGTGATGTTCTGCTATATGTCTCTTTTTCTAAATTTCCTTCCTTAGTAAAACTATTTATGTTTCTAATCTTTCCTTCTCTTTTTCCTTTTCTTATAGTTGGATTTTAAGTATTTCTTCAATCCTTCTGGCTTCTTCCACTTGGAATTTTAGGTTCATAATCATTTGATGATCTTTTTCTAAGTTAGGACTTTGAGCACTCTCTTTTATCTCGAGTAATTCTTCCTTGAATGATTTGTTTTTCTTCCTCTCTTTCTTTAGTTCACTGAAAGTGTTGATTATATTTGTTTCAAGATCTACCTCACCTTATTCTTCATAGTTCTCTTCATCATTTTCAAAATCCATAAAGAGTACATTTTCTAAGTCACTATCGTTATCATCATCTTCATCTAATGAGGAACTGTCTTCCTTTGAGTAGAGATTTTTCTTGAAAAACTTTTGTTTGTTTCTTCTCTTGTCTTCCCTTTTAAATTTATTTTCCTTCTTGGGAGATTATTCTTGATCACTATTCGATCTCTTAGCATAAATACATTTAGGATTCTTCTTGATCACTATTTGATCTCTTAGCACAAATACATTTAGGATTCTTCTTGATCACTATTCGATCTCTTAGCATAAATACATTTAGAAGAAAAATGAATCATTTTACCACAATTAAAACATTCTAAGGGAAACATACATTTGTACTTGTCAGTTCCTCTCTTCAACTTTCTTACGAAATTGGCAATTTCTTCATCTACCTCTTAATCATCGTTGCAATTGCAATATGATTTTGTCTTTTCCTTCTTCTTCTTTGTTTTATTGCATGCCTTGAAAGCTGCTTCATTCTTGGGTGGATTATCTTGTTTTTTTCTCATTTCATAAGATGTAAGGATTCCATGTAACTCATCCATGCTTGATGTAGAATTTTTTTCTCTTTCCTCTAGGGATAAAATATTTGGATCAAATCTCATTGGTAGAGACCTCAGTACCTTTTGAGCAATGATTGGTTCTTTCATTTCTTCTCCCAAACCTTTAATAGCATTCACTATTTCATCAACTCATAGAAAGTAAGTTGCAATGTCTTCATCTTCCTTCATCTTCAGTTGTTCAAATTGACCTATGTATGTTTGAAGCTTGGCCCCTTTGACTTTGACATCTTCTTCGTAACTATTTTGAAGTTTGTCCCAAATATCCTTTACAAAGTTACAGTGCATAAATTTCACATATATTGATCTAGCCATACCACCTAGAATAGCATTTGAGGCCTTCGAATTATTATCTTCAAGTTTCTTTCCATCCTTATGTGTCGGGGGAGTGGCAAGTGATGTGTATCCATTTAATAATGCTTACTAGACATCAAATCCGTATGCTTGTATAAATGTTTTCATACTTATTTTCCAGAAGGCATAGTCATGTTCGTTGAATAGTGGTGTTCCATTCTTTGTGCACTCCATGATATACCTTCTAGTGATTAGACTTCTTTCTGAAGGACCTATGTTGATACCAATTGTTGGAATACTGAGAGTGGGGGTTGAATTAGTATTATGAAATTAATTACGACTTTCAACCAAAAATATAATCATTAACAATTTATGCCTTCATTTAACATTCCATGAACATATARGCATAAGAAATATCACATCAAATAGTCACATGCACARTACACTAGAATTTACGTGGAAAACCAAATGAGAGAAAACAATGGAATGCTTGCTTATATGTCAAAATAATACATTCATAATAAGCACCAACTTCCAAATTCTCCAGCACCAATAGGAAGGAGGCTCCAACCCCATGTTTATAAGCTCCAATCTAAAGGAACCTGCAACTCCCTAAATTCTCTAGCTACAACTAGAAGGAGCCTCCAACCCCTAGTTTACAGGCTCCAACCTGAAGGAAGCTCCAACTCCCTGAGTTCTCCAGCTCCAATTGGAATGAGGCTACAACCCCATTTCATTGCCCCGTACTACCACCCTAAAATATAAGTGTACACCAAACTCTCACTACCACTGATACGGTCACTGCCACTATCTCATCAACTTGTAATCAAATTTTCATCCAACCTGTCACTATCACTGTCACATCAACCTGTAATTGCCACTCTCTCTGTCACTATAACTGATATACCATCATCAACCTGTGTGTTTCAACCATGTTCCACAACATGTTCCATAGACCTATACCATATCAACCATGTACCAAAACGTACACCATATCATGCATCAACAATGTATCAAAACCTGTACCATACCATACATCAATCATGTACCAATATATGTACTATAACATGCATCAATCATGTACCATAAGATATGCCAAGTATAGGTAACATATATAAATCAATAAAATACCAAACCACGTATCATGTACTAAAGCATCGGTCATGTATCAAACCTGTACCATATCACCAATGATGTGCCTTAACCTAGCACCAAGGAATGTGCCTCATACATATGCCAATCTCTCAACAATATACCAAAGACATGCCTCAAGCATGCACAATAACATCTCAAAACATACATGTAAAACTATAGTTAGCATGGTGTATCAAATCACAGACATACATACCATTATAGGCATCAACAACCAGGTACAATAATTCTCCCTCGATTATGTCTTGTCCTTGCGCGACCAAGACCAGTTGTCATGTGGGGCCTCATGTGACAGGCACTAAGAAACCCATGGTTGTTATGGGATTTTTCCCTCATGACTTTGGGTCATGTCACAACAGAGATTGACCAAGAGAGAGAAAGGACCCTAACCCACACACACAACACTTGTAACAAAATAACTACTTTATCAGAGAGAGAAGAAATTTTCACAGCTTGTATCCTTATGGTTGGTGTTGTTCMTCACTCTTGACCWTGATACTGTTMTTGAATCCTTMTTGAACTAACTTGCAAGAGAATATCAAGAAAGTTTTGCAAAAAGGTAGTTATAGAATAAAATCATACAAGCAACTAATAGATAGATTCAAATATGAGAAGTAATTATACATACATAAACAAATTGAATCAATTCTACACAAGTATAGGGAAAAGAGAACTCTTCATTAACAATGGTAAAATGAAGTGGTTACAACCTGACTATAACCATTGGCATTTCCTCGAAGACAACCACCCAAGTTCCTCCAAAAGGTCCTTTAAGCATCACTCAGCAATATTTCCCTTCCTTGGATGACCCAATAAGGATAGGAACACACCTTATGGTCGTATAGGGTGAAGGAAGGACTTATAGAACAAGGGTTCCAAGTCAAGGGGATGCTACTCAGAGAATGAAGGAGAATAGGGAGACTTGCAATTTATTCAGCATAACTTTGCACCTAGGTTGTCCTCCTCATCCATGCCCACAAAGGTTTCTTTAAAAATACCATCCTTAAGAGGTTAAGGAGGTTGAATTTTGTTTGGTACATCCTTAGGGAGGTTGGGAAACGAGCTCAATTGAAATCTCTAACCAAAAATGTGGAATTATTTTATTTTTCACATTTTTTTAGGGAATCTACGAGTTTCTCACTAGAAAGGCGTGAATATCTGCATGTTTCACAAAAGAAACCCATGGATATAAGCAAACGGATTGTTTTTTAAGCAAAAATGATGAGGGAAATTGGGATTTAAAGTTTCTCAGGGACAAGAACAATTCCATCTCACAATGAAAATGGTGTGGAAAATTGTGGTATAACAAATGCCCCCTAATGTGTGAGGTCAAAAGGGTAATTGATGGTCGAAATACATTATAACTATGAGAGGAAAGGATGCATTGAAGTAGAGCCCAATGAAGGTTCTCGAACAGTTGATCCAAGAACAAAAATTGTCAGTAGAGATCAAGTAAGAGATTCTATATCCCAAGTTGGGCATACCCATACTCAGGAGTGATGTAAGCATGGCTACCAAATCAAATACATTGTGGATGTGTGGAATATATGAAAGTATTACTAATTTCCATGGTCATGAACAATACACAGTGGATTCACGTGATATATATGAAGTAGAAAACATGGCCTGAAGGTGATACACAGTGGATCCATGTGAAAGTATATCATAGACACGAAGAGATACATAGTGGAGCTATGTCTCAAAATAAAACAAATAAAGGATATATGGGACCAATGTAGTGAAAAAATTGATCTTCTACAAGTAATAATGTATGTGGGGTGGTAAAATGTATGTCGGGTAAGAGAAMAATGGATKTGATGCTCATACTTCACCCGAAGTCTTCAAAATAATTCATCGTGGTACGAGTCTACACCATGTGAATATATGTACTGGGGTTGAACATAGTGAGAYGCCATTTGATTACCATTCATTGATGTATATCGTTAAMAAACTTGAGACAAACCATCGATGATGATAATGGTTGTCAAGGTACCATGGTACAATATAACAAGTGTGAATAAATGAGTTGATGTTGAACATTTCGTAGAATCTATCGAGCAGGGGAAATTAATGTATTCCCATTGTCAATAGAAAGGGAACCTGCCATTGATGACTACAAGCCCCAAGGTACGAAATATGGCTCTAGATATTTATCTTAGAGTAATATGTGTTGAAGTCGATAGGAAGAGATATGTTGGAAGGAGGGCATTAAGGAATCCTCCATCATCCAGCACGAGGGGTAGCAGAAGGCCAAATATTTGGAAGGACTTAGAAGAACAGTTTGTAAGGACCACATCGAGGTATGACTCCATCATGCACCATATGGAATAGAAAATGACGGATACTCTCTGAATAGTAGTCAATGATGAAGACTACTGAAAAAGACAAGGAATCCACCAATGGGGTCAGATGGAAACCAAGGTACCGCATGAATCCCTATGTGTGAATATTTTTGTTGACATCAAACACAAAGTAAACTACTCAGTCAGTGACCAATGATGGTTTTTCATCTATTGAGTGCAATGTCACCTATCAATAATGGAAATAGGTCGAGGGCGCAACTCTATATCATACTTTCATAGCAATGTATCAGATTCGATAAGAGAATATGCACTAGTAAGAATTCGATTGGGACAATCCATACTAGCATAAGTAAGAGACATAGATACTTGTGATAATGAGATGTACTTGATGGACTCTGGAAGGCTGACTTGAAAATTCATAGACTTATTGCAGAATGGTCGACTCAAGCTGGAAATTTCCTTGAACAAAAGAATGACACATTATGTGACTTAGGCAGCATGACTATAAATTGGGATACATTTGTGATGCAAGAGGCATCCATAAATTCTCCATATGTTTGGAAGAATAATGAACCATGGGAGATTATATTCAACAAGAAAAAGTCTCCTAAATCCATACTGAACCCAAAATACTGATATACTAACTCAAGATTTTGTTTTTTTCAAGGGTCACAAGACTACTGCCAACAAAAGAGATAGACGCTTTCCCCCTCTTTTTTGTTTTTTTATTTTTTTGTCTTTTTCATATTATTAAAGCTTGAAAAAAAATAAAAGAATGTTATAGTACAGTGGAGGAAACTAGTGTCGTGGGAAAGAAAACTAGTTCCAAGGCACAACGAACATACCTATGCTCAATACAAGGAAGCATGTGCAGGATAAGGACACTCAGGAGATGTTTCCTCCAAGGTTAAGGTGTCAAGTCACAAAGGAATAAAATGAAAAGCTGGGAACTAATAGGAATTCCAGTTATTCAAAAACATTACCTACTCTAGATGCCAGTTATTTGAAAACATTACCTCCAGAGTATTGAAATAGACTCGATCGATCGACAAAAGGACCAATAAGTACCCAAAAAATGTCTCTATAACCTTCCATGGCAACCACAACACTACAATATAGCTTAATATTAGTTCAATTTATGGAAAAATAACAAACTATGGAAAGTGGGTTTGAAAATTTATATAAATAAAGAAATTTTTACCATTTTACCATATCATTTTTTACCTTTTGAACTAAAATTAACCAAACTTGGAGAAACCCCTGCAACTTCACTTGGATATTGCAGGATCTTGGAGAAACGAAACCACAAACCATCTGTATCAAATAAGTACTCAAACAATTCCTTTCATTTTCATCCATTTCTCTTTTCATTTTTATGAAAAATTGAGGGATATCCCTCTCGTTTTGCTCATGATTATGCACGTCATCACTGCCTTCTCCAGTTTCTCTATGTGAAGAGGTCCCTGAGGATCAGAAGTCTCTTTTCCTTTCATTGATGACTTCATATTACTATAATTGTGATACCTGGTCGTCAAATCTACCTCCTCCTATTTTGTGTGGTTCACCATGTTAAGGAACTTGAACGATCTAGCAGTAAAAGTTGCAATCGGAGTGCCCCCTTACAGATTAGAAGTGGAAGAGACATCCTGCATGTTTTTCCCTTGCGGGAACGGATTTTATAATACAGGAGGATAATCTTGTTGTTGTAAATTGATCAAAGATTGGGCCTCTTCCATCTTTGGTCATTGATGAGTGAGTTGGTCATCCCCACAAATATTGCATGGGAACTTCACCTTTTTCTTTTCACCCTTTTCCCCCTCTGCATTTTTATTATCTTTCTTATCATTTTTAGCAGCTTCATAATTTGGAGGAAATCAGATGAAGAATGTGTTCATGAACCGGCGACCCTGTGCATCTTTCGTGTGTGCCAAGTGAAAGCGGTACATGAAAAAGACCCTCTGAATAGCAGCCAATGAGGAAAATTGCTGACAACGGCGAGGAAACCACCAATTAGGATAATAGAATCCAACACATTGCATGAATCCCAATGTGTGAATAGATGTCTTGTTGTTGAACACAAGGGAAACCACCCAGTCAACAACCAACGATGAAATTTCGACTGTTGGGTTCAAGGTTACCTACCAATGATGAAAGTAGAACGAGGGTGCATCATGTGATTATGAGACAAACTGAGGGTATGGTCGACATGAAAAGTCAAGAGTTATGAGAAATGGTCGACATAGGTTGATAGAAATCCTTTGAACAAGAGAATGAGACATATGGAAGACTAAGACAACATAGACTCAATGATGAAACCATGAAATGCAGGAGGCATCAATGAAATTCTCTATAGGGACTAGAAGAGAAACCAGTCGGTAGAGAAAACTCTATGTAACGAGATCAGCTTCCTAAGGCCATGCTAAACCCAAAATTATGATGACAATTGGACTCAATAAATTTGTGTTATGTTCAAAGGCGACACGACTATTGCCAATATAAGATAATACTCCCTTCTCGCTTGTATTTTTTTGTTTTTTCATAGTCAAATGAATCCTATAATACAAAGGAGGAAACAAGTGTCGCAAGTAGGAAAAACTAGTTCCAGCAGTGGAACATAACTATGCTCATTTCAAGGAGGTGCATGCGGGAGATGGACACTCAGGGGAATGTTCCCTCCTGGATATAGGGTGTCAAACTTCGAAGGATATAACCGAGGCTCTGCTTGGTTGAGGATGCAAAACTGTTGAGGCAAACAGTTTATAACGCAAAGCGAGAATCAGCTATAGGATCAATAATGCAAGCAAGGGCATGAGATGCAATCACAACTTAATGCCAAAAAATGTCATTTTTCATGCTCTTAGTCTACTTGGTGTGAAAAAGGGATAAACTTGTACCAAATAGACGTCCTTTAAAATCCAATTTACGAGTGTGAAAGAGACAAGTTCACTCAGTAATCTTTTCTCTTTTTGAAGACGAGTTGGAAAAGAGCTTAAATTAAACTTGGTTGGGAGTCCTCTAGGTATAGGGTAGCATGTTTATGAGTGATAAATGAGGCTCATCATAAATTCATGTATTAGCTATAAGGGACTCCCAGTCCTATGGAAAAAATATTTGCATAGGCACCAAATGAAGCAGAGGATATAACTAGGGTACCCATGTTTAGTAAGACTCTACCACTTGATAACGACATGTCTTATGGCAGATGGAAGGTTTTTTGTCGCAAAAAATGGGTCTGTACCTAAGGCATATGAGTGACAGTTATAGGACAATGAAAAATTGCATGATGGAATGGATACCTATCCTATATGTTGGGTAGTGAAAATACATGTCTGTGGTTACGAACGATCAACATAATGTTGAAATCCGCAAGAATCCCTGGTGAAAAATACAAAAACCAACTCAATCCACTGTTGTATTAGTCCATTAGGAGAAAAAATGTCTCGAAACTATAGAAAGTGGTTAAAAACTACTATAAATAGTAACAAAACCAAAATTTTCTATGTCATTTTGACTTTTTACCCAAATAGTGAAAATTGGACCAAAATACCTCTGATCTTCAACTAGCAATTTCATAAGCATCGGGTGGCAAACTCAGAGACCGTCTAGACTAGGTAATTCCTCTTCCCCTCCTCTTCCTTTCTAGTGGATTATGTTTTTTAATTAGGTTTCAAATTTTTAGTAAATTAAGGCACAAATTGAGTATTTCAGTGTATGCGGGCTACCATTCATTGGGTCACGTGTACTCAACCCTATACGCGACTATGAATGTTTCAACCCACGTACAGGTCCTTAAACAAGGTTTTCTATGGTTTCTAACTCAAAAATTGATTTTTATCTAGCA